>JACWBX010002882.1:0-24425 GCA_014622435.1 Polypedilum pembai
TAATGGCGCTCTGGTGACCACAAATGAAAAGTGAATATTACATGTTATATATCATTGGAAAGGTCTTTTAAATACCTTTCAAACAAGGTATCAACCTTATGCGATAAACTGGTCAAGAGTTATGAATTTTCAATCATAATTATAAGCGAAAAATACCTACTCAAAACAGTTTTTGGGTCCGGAAAAATCGAAATTTTTAAAAATAATTTCAAAAATATTTTTCTCATGCTCTATCATAATTATAACAACCAAAAAACCACAGTTTTGATTTTTCTGATGAAATTTAATTTTCGCCCTCCGCCCTTCGCCCTCAAAAAGGGCGGGTTTTTTGGGCGAGTCGCACATCAAAAGAGCCGCCCTTAATAAAGGGCGGCACTCAAAATTTTTTTTGAGGGCGGCCCTTTTTAAGTGCGTGCCCTTTTCATGTGCCGCCCGCAATTTCGCCCATAACAACTCTGTTTTGAACTTTTTAGATTTAAAACTCATTTTGAAATTTTGACGAATTTTATGAAAATATTAACAGAAAATGCGCTAAAATCATCCTTTTATTTCTAATATATTTTTTAATAAATAATTTTCTACTGTTTTATGTCCTAAAGACAGTAGACATTGAAATGGGTATAGTTTTGTACAGACAACACTTACACTAATATCCCAGTATCTTGTTGGCGTTTGTCTTATGGCTATTAATGGATTCAAAGCTTCTTGATGAACATTAGAGCACGAATACAGCAATGTAAAAGTTCGAAAAAAGAGGAAAAGGAGATAAAAGTAAAAATAAATGCTTTGAATCAAAAATTGACGATTTGTTGATCTGAAATGATTGAAAAATTAATAAAAATTTGTAAAAATAAATTTCATTTTACCGAACAGCTTCGAAAACTTTTGTGCAAATGAGAAACAAATTATGACTCATTGAGAGCAGCATAAGTAGTCCAATTTTTTCATCAATATATTTCATTAGATCAACCAATTGACAAAAATGAATTCGAATTTCATTCCAAAATTTCGGATCTCTTTCGTCCACCAAAGTGCATTTTAATCGTCGATTTATTTGATTGAAACGCGATGAAAGTCCAAGACTGATGATAATAATGAAATAGTCATTGAAATTCCAACCAAAAGTCAGCAGTGTGATGGACCATTGAAAGAAAGGAAAAATCCACCATCGATATGGTAGAACAAGCAGCAGATGTGGTCGTTCTCGTCGCATGTAATTGTTGAGAAAAGTGATACTTGTCACTCTACAGTATGTTAACTGATGGTGATTGTCGTGCAGCTCCATACCAATGAACATAATGTGCTCAGTCAGATAGAAAATGAAGAACACAAATCCAATAAGCTGGACTTTGAGTGACAAGCCAAAGCTTGCCATTGTGTATGGCTCATAAAGAAAAGGCTTCTCCTTCCTTTGCCAATAGACCATAATTTCTTTCCACTTTGTGGCTAAATAGAGAAATGTGTACGCTCGTATAACAGCAAAACCATAAAACATGATGAGTTCTATTTGGATAAAGTTTGGTTAGTAAACGATGATTCATGTCAAAAATAAACTCACCAACAGTAACGATATTTAGACCATTGATTAAAGCTTTGTAGCACATCAGCGCTACTTCAAATGATCCAAGCGAAAGGAAGAAGAGTGTGTAAGCTACACGATATGAAGACCAATCAAAGGACAATTTGTAGCTTTGCTTTTCTAAGATTCCACATACTGGCAAATAGCCGAAAAATTGACTAACTGAAATGATGATATGGGTATTCATTTAGTCAAGATAAAAAAATAAAAAGAACCTGTTAGGATTGGACCCAAAACCTCATGAAAGGACAAATGCTTTTGTCTTCTATGCTGCAAAATATTTCCTTCCATTCCATTGACTTTCAATCTCCGGTTGTCGTTTAATGAAAATGCTGATAAGTCGATTGTCCATTTTCTTTGATTGTCAAACATCTTCTGAGCTTATATGAGTGAAAAAATATTGCAGAATAAATTTAATTTTAAATTTTGTAATTTTCATGCGTCATGCAAATAAAATAAAAACTGGATAGTTAATTACTGTGTCATGAAACCCTCAAGTTGAAGCAATTAACCTGCAATATTTTTCCCCTCTGTTCTTTCGTTGAAAATATTCACGCAAAGGAAATTAAATTTGATGAGTTTGCTGATATATATTCTGTTTACTTTCCATTTTTCATTCACTTCGTTTCATCCAGTTGATGTTGTTTATACATAAAATAAATTCTGGCAATTGTGCAGTATTTAAGAAAAATATTCTTTATGAAAAAGTTTCATTGAATATAAAAATGAATAATTTTCAAAATCTCATCAATTCAATTAATTTAAATTTGTTATCAATTTTTAAAATGTATGAACAAAGTTATTTCTGGTATGTTCACCGGTTCAATGAATATATAAAAATTGAATATTTGTAAAATGAAAAACTCTTTTGCTACTAATTCTATAGAAATCCACGAGTTAAATAAAATATTATAATTAGTTGAAGTTTTGTGCTTTAGTTGCGGTTGATTAATGACAGTTTTAGTTTTTGATGGTTTTTTCGCTAAATTTTTAAAGAATTTCAAAACTGGCGAGGCTATAACAAAAGAAATCTCGGGCTAACTCAACCACAAAACTTCAAATTATTTTGATTTTACCCGTGAATCTTTTTAGAATCAGAAGCAAAAGAATTTTTAAACTAAAAGGATCGATTTTGAGATATTTATCAAACCGTCAAGCTTTGCCGTGTGACAACTCTGTGTACGAATTAGAAATATAAAGTAAATTTCAATTTATATTATTTATCCAGGCCTAGTTAGTTAGTTTTTGTATAACTAAATATTGAATTTAAAAAATCCAATTTGTAAACGAACAAGACAAAAGTATAAAAAATTGAATTCAAAATGACTGTTAAATTTATTAAATAAATCTTTTTTTAGCCTTTTAAGAAAATTCTTAAAACTCTTTATTCGCTTCTATTTGAATTGTCTATTATAATAAAATATACAAATTTATTTTCTTCCATTCGAATTCAATTTTTCATTTCTTTTCTCTTTTACTTTTCTTATTCACACTTCAATGTCATGATTCATACAATATTTCAAAGCGCGAAAATAGAGAGAAAAAAAAATAACAAAACCCTGACACATTTCTTTCACGATTTGCAGTGATGGATGTTTAAGAAAGAAAATTATTGCATTTGATGTAAAAAAGCTCTTTCTCTCTCACTTTCTCATTATTTTCATTTTACTCATGGCAGCACGCGCAAATCGAGATAAAAATGTAAAAGAGAGAGAGAGAAAAGAAAATTTATGCTAAATTTAATCTTTATACAGAGCGCAAATTAATTATGAGATAATTTTACCTTCAACAACATCACAAGCAGCATCAGTGGCGGCTGATTCCTTTGCAAATTTCATTGCCATTTTCATTTCGCATGAATGAAAGCGAGGAAATTTTGTGGTAAGAAAATTTAAATTTTTATTATTTGAAAATTTTCATTTTGAAATGAATTTTGGAAAGTATTTTAATAAGGAAAATAGAAAGAAAATTTTTTAATTAAGACAAAAAAAAGTATTTGAGGTAAGAAAAGTAAAATGAATAATTGGCTGACGACAACAACTCAATTTTGAGTCATTTAAATAAACACAAGTGAAAACAATTAAAAAAAATTTGAGAAATGAAAAAGAAGCAATTAAAATTTTGCTATTATTAAATCTTTTGCTTCCTTGAAGTTAGCTTAATTTTTTCGATCAGAAATTTTTGATGAATTTAATAAATCCGTTGGGATTAATTTAAATCTGTTTATTAATTGAGTTCAGATTTAATTAAATCGATATTAAAATTACTGAATAAAAAGTTATGCTAACTTCACAATGTTTAGTTTTTTTAATCCTTGTCTATAAAGTATTCTGAATTTGTTAAAAGTCCTTTCGTCAAATTATTTCAAGGAAGGAAGTAGTGAAAGAGAAAAATGAGCAACTTATTACAATATCTATTTTTTGATTCTTGAATGAATTGCGATTTTGAAGAGCAAAAATGATGCTTAGCTTGAAGGTAAATTGTTGTTAATTGATTGTTGACTGTTAATTAATTTCAATGATCCTTTTTAGAGAAAGGGTAAATAAACAAGTCATCAAGTGGAAGCTAATGGATTTGAAGAGTGAAAGAAAGCCAATTTAAGATACTGAGACTTTTTGTGGTAAGACTTTAAAGTTTTTGGAATGAATTTCAGGAGATTACTGAACTCATTAAACAAGCTTTAAAGACTATTGTAAAATGAGGAAAAAGAAATTTTTTGGCATGAGTTTTTGTTTGTGTTTATTGAAGTAAGAAAATTTAATTCTTGGGATTAAAATGTAATATAAAAGCTTTTTAATATTGTGAAAAGCAACAAAAATTGTGAATTTTCTGAAAAATTTTAATAATTCAAACATTTTTCAAAATTTTTTGCTTTATTTAATTTCTTAGTATTTCTATTGATAATATCAAAATTTTCATTTTTTCTTTCATTTTATGATTTTTCTAAAATTTTCAACAATTAAAGTTGTTCTTTTAAATAATAAAAAAATTTAAATTTTAGAAAACCGTTAATTTTTAAAAATTGATTGTTAAATTCAAACAACTATATAAAAAAATTGTTATTAAATCATCACATAAAAACTCAATTAGTAACGTTGTTAGTTTCATGTCACTGAACTAAAAACGAGGAATTTGTTTATGAGAAAGATAAAAATAAAATTTTTATGAGCAACACATTAAAATGAATTTTTGTGACATCGAAAGTTTTGTAATACAAAATTTGAATTTTCTTTGAAAAAACTTGAAAATTTTTATGAAAAAAAACCACTCGCATGGTTAAGATAAATAAATTTTGCATGCAATTGAACATAAAAATTAAAATCAAGGACAAAAAATAATAATTTGTGTCACGGAAAATTTTTTATTTAATTTTTCAAGCCAAATTAAAATTTGATATTTTCATAACTCGATGCATGAAAAATTGCATTTGGTACTACGAGCGTTTCACATCATAAAGCGAAGAGAGAAAAACTGCAGAAATCTCAAATGGATCGTGAATAATTAATTCATTTTTTTTGTTTACTCAACGCAAGTTTGGCTTTAGGCAGCAGCAACAGTAGGAAAATTGCAAATGTGCGAAGAAAAAAAAATGTTTCAAAACATTCCAATTCTATTATTACATTTTACTCTTTCGCTCTTTTAGATGTTGGTCGAATTTATACATGTGGTAAAAATAGAAAAAAAATCGACAAAATAAAAAGAATTTTTTTCTCACTTTTTCGATATGACTTAGTCATTAACATCAGGTTGTTTTTATTTTATTTTTGTAAAATAAATAATTTTTATTTTGAAGGTAGAAAATATTTTATGCAATCTGATGCTTTTAAGAGAGAAATATTATTTTTTATAATTGTTGATAACAACATTAAAAATTTAACTATTCAAGTTATACAATTGAACGAATTTCTTTTTAAACAAAGGTTACTAATTAACTCGTTAAATTTAATAGTGTCTAAATTATATTAAAATTTAAAATTTTCTTAACAATTATAAATCAAAATATTAGAAAATTTCAAATAGATTAAATTCTAAGTTTGAATTTCATAATTTTAGAGAAAAATTTCAACCAAACTGTGAAATATTTTAAGTTTTTATGTTATATCATCTTCAGAAAAATTTACAACTAACAAACTTTTCTACAAAGTGTCGAATGATATTTTTATATTTTTAAAGTTAATAAATATACTACAGTCAAACTTTACTTTATGCAATTCTTATAAATATTTTAAAAATTTGTGTTTTTCAAAGAAATTTTTCAGCTTAAAACCTTCAATAATTGCTGAATTTTTTAGAGGAAGAGAAATTCAATTCTTTGATCTTATCTTCTTTCGATGGAAGAATTTAAAGGATTGCAGATTACGTTTTTGCGATTACGACATTTGACACTTTGCTGAGGAATTGAATAATATTATGAACTTGTGTAGTGGTTTTTACTAAGACTCGGTACTTGACTGATATGCGCATTTTTTTATACAACACAAATTTCACTTTGATTGACTTTGATGTAATTTTGTCAAATTTTGACTGAAATAAATAAAATATGAATGAATTAGAGATGTTTTTATTTAGTCAATTTGCATGCAACTTGCACATACCAGTCAATTATGCATGTTAGTATCAAAAACTAGTTTTAATATTATTATTTATTGTAATATTTTTATAAAAGGTACAAGTTTTTTTCGCTAGGATGGATAAAAGCATTTATTACTTTTTCTTGTAAATTTAAAGTATACAACAAGTTTCCAAATTACGTATTCATATTTTGTAACGTTTATATACAAAAGACTGAATTAACATAAGCTATCTACCTAAATTTTTTAGGGAAAATGTTATTAATATTTTTTGTCATTCAACAATAGATATTATGAAAAGAAGGTTAAGTTCAACAATCCAGATGTTAAAAAATAGACATTTTATGAATAAAGTATCATTTAGAGCTCAATAATGTGTCACACATGTGTGAAACATGTGTAGGAGTTTTTGGAGCAGACATTTAAGAATTAGCATAACATCTGATTATATAAGAGAGAGGGAGAAGAAGAAAGTAGTTTAAATTTTTTAAACATTTTTAAAACAAGAAACAAATTTGAATAAAAAATAATTTCCAAATAAAAAAGATGCAAAAAATTTTTATTTGACATTGATCGGTGCAGATGTTTTTAATTTCTAGACAAATAACAAAAAAACGGCATCACTTGACGTGTCCTACTCTACATATTTTTTGTTCCTATTTCATCTATGATCATTTTACTAAATAACAAAAAAATAAAAATTCTTTTTTCATTTCTCATTTAAAAATATTTATTTTTAGCAAATTAATTTTGTTCACTTCCAATAAATGGTTCTATTTTTTCGTTTTTTGCTCGAGATGAAAGGAAAAAAAATTTCATTCAATATTTAATTCAATGCGTCATGTTATGAGGAAATAAAAAGAACTTTTTTTAGCATGTGATTTTGTTGAGAAAATAAAAATAAAACATGAAATTGACATTCATTTTTGAGAGAAAGAAAAGAAGACAGAAAGGTGTTAAGAATAGCTGAAGATGAGCAGAAAAAGACACAATTACAATAATAATAATAAGTATTTTTAGCAATAATATGACTATGAGCAGAGAGTAAGCTTAAGGTGGGCTTAAGAGTGTAAAAGTATCATCCCGAAAAGAAAGTTCAAGAATAGTGTCCGCTTCTGATTTTTGCACACATACCACAAAAAGAGGTGCTATAAATTGTGCTCTACGAAGTAAAAATATTTTCTGTTTACGCTTCAACTGATAAAATTTATGAAATAAAATGGCTTTTGCCATAAATAAAATTGTGTGAAAAATTACGAAATGTGCGTGGGTCACAATTAATTCATAAAAATTTCAATCTTTTCTAGAAACTCATCAACTTGCTACCATTGTTGAGATTTCAATTGATTTTTGATACTTTTGAGAACGAAAAGAAAAAAAATGCACACACCTACATCATCACATCCTATATTTTCATTCAAGCTCATCATTTTTAAAAATATCTCAAAAAAATTTGTCACCTTTTTGAATTGTAAAGAGAGATTGTTTGATAATAGAAAAAACGAAAAAATTTTTTCATCATAATTAACGAAACCTTTAAGCTGCTTATATTCTGTATTTTTCCTAAAGGAAGTAATTATCACAATTAGCTGAGTAAGTAGCGAAAGAAACCTTGAAGGAAATAAGTAATTATTTTTGAGTGATATAATTTTGAATTATTAAGTCAAATTGAAAATAACTAATGAATTAAATTTTTCTTATTTTTGTGTGTTTTCTTGAAGCTTAAGAAAAAAATTTATTTTGATTTTCTAGGTTTTTTATTCAAAAGAATGTATGAAAGATCATTGTTTTTAATATTTTTGTGTGTCTGAAGTACGGAAAGGGAGAGTTAATATTCTACAATCGGGGTGAAATTTTCCACAATATATCGATAATTATGTCTAATTGAACTGCGCAAAAAACTGTTTTTGTTGACCTTTTATTTTATTCAAATGTAATATTCAACATAGATCACAACTTGAGAACTTTCTTTATTCTTAATTTAAAATATTTGATTTTCGTTTGATTTTTTTTTCAATTTATTTTAGTTTGCTCTTTTTCTAGATGGCTTCAAGATATTCATTAAATTTAAAAAGAGAATTTTGAAAGCAAACCAAGAGTCTTTTTTCCGACTTTCTTCGGGATTCTTTATTTTTAAGGACTTTCATATACGTTTTTTCGAAATTTTTTAAAAGTAAAAACAGTTAAATTATAAACATATGAAATGATACAAACAAGTCTCAAACATTTAGATTTAGACGATATTATAAAGATTTAAATCAGATGTGGACACATAAAAAAGAGCAACAAAGATCAAAGAAAAGAACAAGTTGCTCTTTTTTCTCTCCAAATTGATAATTTGGACTCGATAAACGTCAAAATACAGAGAAAAAGAACAAATTAAAGAAACAAAGAGCTATGTTGGTCTACGTCTGGGATTTAAATTTGAATAGAAAAATAAACTAAAAATTAATTTTTGAATTATAAAAATTCGTTATTTCTTACAGAAATTTATCAACAATTTTTTTAAAGAAAAGAGGCTTGAACCTTTTTCAATAAAAAACTCTCATCATTGAGAAAGTCTTAAAATTGAAAAATTAATGTTTGCTAAATGCGAACGACAGCATGATACGAGTCAGCAAAATAAATGATTTGTGGTCAAAATGACAACGTTAATAAATTTTAAATAAGTGTTTTCCATTAAACAAATTTTGCGAAAAAGAGTGTTGTAAATGTGTGTGAGCAATTTTGAATAGGCAGTTTTGAGTCATCATAAAATGAGAGAAAAGTGTCATTAAAGTGTCACACTAATCCATATGACATGAAAATCGCTTTCAGTCATGATTATACAATATTTTCACTGATTGGTCATCATCATTGTCACGATCATCATTCTCGTGCTGTTAGACTAGCATTTTTTTCTAATTTATTTATAGCAGAGACCGCCAAAATGTTTATTTAGTGGCGACTTTTACACAAAAAGAAAGAAACGAAAAGATCGAAAAGATGTGCGAAGTGTAAGCATAAATTACAGACACTTCGATACAAATCTCTTCGAAACATTGTAGAAGCCAATTTCTAGTGTGTATTTACTTTTAAATTTCCTTCTCTGATCCGATTTCACACCTACTTTGAAATTTTTTCACTCTCTTCACACTTTAAATTCCTAAGTGGGTTTTGAGGCAAAGACAAAAAGTTATTTTATCTAAAAATCAATATAATTGATTGTTAAGGTTGTGTCATCGATCAGGTGATGATGGCGTCTCATTATTTTTCTCAACCTTGCCACAATGTCTAATGATGCACAACAAAAAAATCTCGTGCAAAATAATAATAAAAATGTAATTAATTGAAATGAAAAGTTTTTTTGTTACTGCTGACTTCTACTTGATGTTTTACACCTTTGAGGAAAGAATTTATAAAATGAGAAAAAAATAGACGAAGGAATGTGTAAATTTGCTTATTTTTTTCGCCCTCAGAAATGTAAATACACAGTTATATTTTTTTATATTTAGGAAAAGATTTGTGGCGCTTTTCTTTGTGAAAGTTTTTCTAGAAAATTTCTTTGGAAAAAATATTAAAAACTTGAATACATTTTAAAGTCAATAAGAATAGATTAGTGTAAGTTTTTTAACTCTAAATATTAAAAAATTTTAAGAATCTTTAAAATTTTTGAACGATTTTGAGTTAACTTAGGATTTATTGTAAGAAATTTCTGGTTGATAACATCAAAAATAATAACCATTATATAAGGTTTTTCGAGATTCTACTTGGTACGCATTTCATTTTAAAAATAGCAAATATAAAATATTTTTTTACTGTCTACATTGACAAATTTGGTTATCTTTATATCCTTACCAATTTAGTCACTTGCAGTTTTCTAGGAAACAAGATAAAGAAAAAAATTTAACATTAGTATTATTAAAAAGTAATGTAAACTATCAAAATTTTCAAAACTCAAACTTTCGCTTTTCCTGTCTTGATTATCAGAGAAAATTAAAAGGCAGAAGTTAATGTTTATAAATTTTATTTAAACATTAATAAATTTTAAGTTTGAAATCAAATTTAAGGTTGGGGTATCTTGGAAAAATTTATCATCATGTAGCAAGATGAGATAAAAATCAATTATTCCGCATTGATTACAATAATTAAAATTTTTCAAACCAAAGCTTGATATATTTTTGTTTACTTTTGACATTCGATCTCAAATTTTTAAAAAAAAAATTAATTTGATTTAAACATGAACAAGTGAAAAATACTTCTTTATTGTAGAGATTAACAAAACAAGTCTTAGAAATTGATATTTTATGGACAAAATGAAACTAAAATCAGTTGAAATAGAAAAAAGCAAACTTAAGTGTTTGAAAAGAGTTTTTCACAGGAGCAAATAGTATGTGTGTAGAGTAAGAGTAGGAAAGAGAAAAGAGAAGATCAGCAGCAAAGCATTCAACGCCGACGCGTATTTCTAAAAATACGATCGAATACTTTTTTCTTTCTTTTTCTTAACTTAATGAAAAACTCTTTTCTCTTAACAATTTTTCTTCTCCTGAGATTCGGCTGCTCGATTGCGGCAGGCACTGACTTCGCGCTTTTCCGTGAACTGAAAATAAAACACACATGAAAAGAAAAATTTCAAACACACATACAAAACTGCTAAATTTTCGCTTTTGCGAGTCGAGAAATTAAAATAAAAAATTTTAGTTCAGTTTTAATTTTGACATCGGCGAGTTGCAACAATTGCCTAAGAAACCAGTTGCTCGAAGAAAATAGAGAGAAAAATTCTCAATATAGGAAAAAATATTTTTTTAATTGTCATTAGAAAGGAGCTGCATCTAATTTCGACCTTATTATCGTGTAATTATTTTTTTGTGATTGCAATTTACTTGCACTGGAAATTTTTTTTGCCATTTTTTGTGAAAGTGAAAAATAAAAATTTCTCAAAAAAATTACGTAACTTTCGCGGTGTGTGAAGAAAAAAAGAAGAGAAATTTTTTTCGAGAAAGATGTGTGTAGAAAATGAAGAAAAAAAGTCGATCAGTGTCGACTGAATTTGAAAAAAAAAATAGAAATTCTCGATTTTTGCAGATAAAATAATTCCAGTGCAAGCAAATCATAGTGAAAAATATATTTTTTTTTATTTACGGATATTGTGTTAATTGAAAAAATCCAGAAGGCATTTCCATGCTTTAACTTATTTAGAGTTAATAAGTCTGGAAGTGCTTTCATGGAAAAATAAAAGAAAAAATTTATAAAAAATTCTTCTTTTTTTCTCGTATACACAGTGAAATTTCGCGGATACCATCAAGTGATAAAAAATATTTCTTTCTTGCTGCTCAAGCTATTTTAATTTTCCGGGGATATAAAAATAAAGAAGTGAGAGCAGAGTGAAGAAGTAACAAGAAGAAGTTTTTCGAATCAAATCTCGAGCGCTTATTTTCATATTTGTTAAAAAATTTTCTTGCCTGTTTCTTAGTGTAAAAAGGTGAGAAAAAAAGTAAAAGCAAAAATATTGAATGATGAAGAAGAAAGAAGAAAAAATATTTTACTTCTTTTTGCATGACTGAAATGAGATAATAGAGTAAAAATGGATTGTGATTTGTCACTTTTGTGTCAATTATGTGTATGAAAATATTGACTTTAAGAAATGTGAAAAAAATATTTTTGAAATAAGACATTTGGAACTAAATTTACAAAGAAACCGTTAAAATAAAATTTGAAATTCAAAACAAAGAAATACGTTAAAATTAAATTTTTTAATTTTGATTTACAAAAGATAATAATTGACAAATTGAGTTAAAAATTATTAAATTTAATTTAATATGACATAAGTTTTGTTTATTTAATTCAAATTATTTTGCAAAAATATTTTTAATGTAGGAATAAAAATTAAAATTAAAAAGATATTTAAAATTTGAACATAAAAGATGATAAAAGTTTAAATAAAAAAGAACCTAAAAATTGAGTTAAAACTGTAAAAAGATGTAAAATCAAAAATAGTATTTAAAAAAAAGTGAATAAAAATAGAAAATTCATCATTTAAAGTGACAAATCACATAATTCTCATATGGATAACATCAGACATTTTTTCTTCTAATTTTTCATCACACATAAAAAGTTACAAGCGAGAGAGAGAATGATCGGTGTCTTGTGCATTTTTCAAATCAAAAAAAAATCTGTTTAAACAATAAAAAAAGCTAAGAAAAGAAGTGAAAGCAGAGCAAAAACAGAAAAAAAAGATTGTGTAAATTGTTCCACTGAGGCTAAAGCAAGTTATTATACAACGAAATGAAAATGTGCAAGCAAGCAAGCTAAACACAGAACAGAGTGCGAGCGAAGCAATAATAATAAAATATATTGGAAAAGATTATTTTTGTATCATGAAAACGACGATGAGATAAAAATAAAAAATAGAGAGAAAAGAAAAAAATTTCTTTTTCTTAATCATCAAGAAGAGAGAAAAAAAGTTATTTAAATTAAACGATTGTGAAATAGCAAAAAAAAAAGAAAAAGAAATTTTTTCATACTTGAAAGTTTTCTTTTACTATGAAAAGGTTTAAAAATAGGATTTATAGAAAGAACAGGAGAATATGATGATATGTGATGTGATGAAGAATTATGTGAAAAATAGTCAATTGAATTCTCAAGTGCTATTTTCATTCAGCTAAAATTAAAACTTGTCATGGACTTCATTTGACTTAGTTATGTGAATGAAAATTTATTATGTTGAAATGCCGGAGGAAATTAATTAAAAATATGATTGAATTTTTTTATTGATAACTTCATAATAATAATTAAAAGGGTGCTAATATAGAAAGAAAAGAAATGACGAAATTTTCCAAAGAAACTTGACAAAAAATCGATACAAATAAATTAATTAGTGAAACTTTGAAACTGACAACAATAATTCTGAAATAACCAACAAATGAATTGAACAAAAATATAAATTAAGAGAAACTTCGAAAGATTTCTACAATGATTTTGAAATTTTATAAAAAGTTTTGGAAATATTTTATTTTATTGCTCTCGCATTCGCATTCTGATTAAAAAGTTAAGCTTCATACATAATTATGAAAAATTCTCAAACATTTCTGTACTCTTTGACAGTTAATAAAAAGTGACTTGGAAAAATATTTTTGTGAAATATAAATTTAGTTGAAATACTTTGAAAATAACTTTCTGTGGATTTTTTAAATACTCAAAATAATTCTTTAAAGAAGAATTCTTGATAAGCAAAAAAGTATTCAAATAAATTTTTTTATAATGTTCGTGATGTTTTTGTAATCATTTCATAAAGCCAGAGTTATTTTTACATCATCTTCGAATTAGAAAATCGGAAAATTTTTGCTCATAAATTGGAAATTCGTACACGGAGAATAAATCTTTGTAACTAGCATAAAGTTTGATTTTATAAAGTGATTTTATGTCAGGAAGAAATTGAAACTTTATAAAAATTTTTACGAAATATAAAAATTTTTAATGGAAGTACTTTATGAGTTCAAACTTTGTACCGGTAATAAAATTATTTCTTCGTGTAAACTCATGTTAATTTTATTTTTAAAACTTTTCTAAAATTCCACAAAATTTGAAAATATTTTATTATTGATCTATTTTTACCACCACTTCATGATTAAACAATTATTTTATTAATCAACAAGTAGTACGTTGTAAAAAATTTATTAATATTAACATCGTTTAGCACTTCACTTAACTTGTACAGTTTTTAATTTAAGCCATATATTTTTTTTCGTTTCTCCCTAATCAAGTTAAAATATTTTAACAAAGCTGGAATATCTGAGATGAATTTCATATGAAAGTTAAAAGAAATAAATATAAAATTTTTAAATGAATATTCTAGCCTTGGTTTTCAATTCTTCAATTATTACTTTTTCAATAAATTTTTTAATTCGCAATCAGCATTGTTTAATTTATCACTTCACAAACTATTAACCGTGTTCTAGTAAAATTTAATATTAAAAATATGTTTAATGAATTTTATATCTTAAAAAGTTAAGTCTTTTAATTTTAATGACTCACTGAACTGCAATATAACTTATGGAAAATTACGAAAAAATAGAAGAAACATACAACTTTTAAATATTTCCAAGAATTTTTATAAGCATGGAAATGAAAATTTTTTTGAAGCAAGAAATTTAATAAATAAATGAGAAAATTTCTGAACTGTAAAATTAAAATTTTCTTTTGACCTTTTTGTTGCTTTTGCTAATGAAAAAAAAAAAAGAAATTTAATTGATTGAGAAAAGTCAATGTTCATAGGAAATTGCAAATATTGCCAATATTTTCTATTTTCAGCTTATTTCAATGATTAAGAATTTGGCATCAAATAAATATTTTGTATACATTTTATGCGTGAACTAAATTCTTTTCACGTCAATCACACAATTGACATTAATTTAAATTTGAAATTTGCACAAGTTCTGCTATTCTCTCTATGTCTCTCTTAAAGTTTGATTTCTTAAATAAAATAAAAAAAATATTTATTGCAGATTAAACGAAAGCAAACGAGCCAATTAACAACGTTGTGAAAATTAAAACAATAAATCCAGTTAAATCTCAAAAAAGAAGAAATCTTTAGGAAGATTTTACGAAAAGTCTAAGCAAAAAGAAAAATCGATTATACGACCCCAGCTGACGATAACAGCTGGTGAGATCATGTTTAGAAATTCATTCATCATTGAGTGAAAAGTGAAAAGAAATTAAGAAAATAAAATTCATTGTTAACCACCAAATCAACCGAAGAGAGAGTGAAGTGTGTGTAAAAAAATTTTTTAGTGACAAGAATTCCACTCTTCGGGTGTGGACAATTATAGTTTATTTTTATATCAAAAAATTAATTAAAAAATTAGTGAAAATCAAGAGTGTAAGAGTGCAAAAAGTTAAAAAATGGTGGTCACACCAAGCAACGGTGATTTTGCACCAGCTTTTAAGCAAAAGCCTCAACTGAGGCAAGCCGATGATGGCAATAAGTTAATTTTTGAATGCTCGCTCGCTGCAAGCCCACAACCCTCCATCGAATGGTGGCGCGGTGAAGAGCAATTGAATGAGGATGATGGTCGCACTTTCTTTAAGATTGCACCAAGTAGTGAGCCAAATTCTTACAATGTGTCATTAACACTCGACGATGTTATTGAAACGGATGCTGGATTGTATCGTGTCGTTGCACGCAATACTTCTGGTGAAGTTGCTGCTTCAATCAATTTGAACTTTAGTCGTAAGTTTATTTTTATTTCTTTTATTTTGACGATATTTTTCTTCACAAGATAAAGATTCAAGATTAAGACACTTGACAAAGTGAAAAATTTTTTTAAATTTATAAAAATTTAACGAAATATGACCAATATAAAATTTAAATTTCAAATGACCGTTATTTCTTAAACGCATAAATTAATTTGTCAAAAATTATTTAATGAAAATTCTGATAAGTAAAATATAGAAATTTGTTGAAATATTCCTTTATTATAAAATAGAAAGAAGTTTTTCAAGAAGAACCATATTTCAATGACAAAACCAGAGTAAAGTTTTTTCTTCTTGATTTTTCAATTAAATTTTAAATTTTTAATGACCGTTTTTTTCAAATGCAAATTAAATTTTCTTTAAATGAAAATAATGAAAATTTTACTCTAATCCAAGTGTCTTAGTCTTGAATTTTTACTATGATATTTTATTTTGTTACAATATTTAGCAACTTGACAATAAACAGTTCACACCAACTTTTTATAAAGGTTATTTACGAATGATGAATTTTCTACGAAATCATTCTTATAAGGAATTTTTTTTCAAAACAACGTAAATCCGCTTTCCTTGCTTTTCAACGTAATGAAAAAGTTTCCAAGAAAGATATTTACAACCAATCTTTTTATTTTTCTCATCATTTTTATTTACAATACACTTTTTGTTATCGAAAATTTTTGTTTTTTATTTAGAAATGAAATATAAGAAAAGTTTTGAAAGGCTAATCAATTTGATTGTTTATGAAAGTTATTTTTACACTTTGGTTAAAATTGAGTTATTTTGAAGAGATTTTTTTGTACTTTTATCGTTAAATTTTATTTCGATACTAAAAGTGACCTAATTTTACTTACTCACCTAAAAAAAATTTAGAATAAAATCTTTTACTGCATCAATCAAAGTAAAAAAAGAATTTTTTATAAAATATTTGAGCTCATGTTTTTCGCGTTTGATGAATGAAATCCCTAAAATCTCTGTAAATACATGATAAATTTTTCTAACATATTTTACCTCACAACGATGGAATTTGTTGCAAATATTTGAATTGAAATTTTTTTGTTTCATACTGTGAAAATTTATATATAAATTTCAGACAAAGCTTTTAAACAAACTAAAAAATCATTTTAGGTTTGTTCTGCATTATTTCATGCTTCAGCAGTTTAAAGTAAATCTTTTGATTTTATTGCAGCCATTGTGAATCAAGAGAAAATGTTTTTACCAAATAATGATGCTTTGAAGAAAAATTTGAGATTTTTAAAGTTTGAATTTAAAATTTCAAATAAATGTTTCGAGGTAGAAATTGCCAAAGCAAAATAACTGGTATTAATTGTCATCTTTGTCCACGTTAAACAGCATTTTCCCACATTACGGCCAAATTGTTTCACCTTGGAAAACATTGAAAAAAGAAAGAATATTTAAAGAATAATAACTTCAAAAATTTTTCCTGAATATTTGGTAGATTTTGAAATTTTTAAAATTTAACTGCATGTAAAATTCAAGGAGTGTGAACTTAAGGATTTATTACAACACACAGGAAAAAATACTTTATAACTGGCTTAAAATTAATTCTTATAAAAAGACTTAATGCCAGATAAAAAAGAAAACTTGACTGGATCTAAAAATGTCATGAAGCATCCATCTTATCCCTAATAAATTGCTTTATAAGTTTAAACTTTATGCCAGTTATAAAACTTTTGTATCTGTGGATTGTCATGAATTCAGATCATTCGATACATAAATTATCTATTTCCAAAGAAATTATTTTCTAATTTAACTATGAAAATAAGAATTCTAATTCTTTCTCAATTCACAATAAATTATTAAATAGACCGAAAGATCATTGACACGAAATTTAATTACTTTTCATTTTTCATAGTTACAACACGCTTTGAAATAAAATTAAGCAGAAATTTCTTTTATATCAAAAATGTATTTAATTTCCACGCAACAACGATTGTTGTTTTCTACCTAATGCGATAAAGAAGAAAAGAAAAATACACAGGAGAAAAGAAAACTGGAAAAGTCTTTCTTGTGAGATTTTTTTATCTCTTCAATTGACCTTGACTTTGAACTTGTTGTAAAAGAATAAAAAGAAGAAAACTTACAGAAAACATAATTGAAAGAAAAACTTTTACCTTTTAATGAAACCTTTTTAATTCAATTTTTACACTTGAAATTAAACTTTTTTACTCTCTTGAATATTGTATGAAAATAATGACATAATAATTAAATTCATTTGCTCATTGATGGGAATTTCATTCAATTTTCTCATGTTTCAACCATCAACACAATCGATTCACATAAAAAATTCAATTTTATTCGATGTCATAAAATGTTCATGCTTCCTCTTATACAAACAACATGAGATGAAGATAATTTCATCATAATCCTAAATGAATAAGCGTTTAAAAAGTAAACACAAAAGTGCGTGCTTATAAATTTAATCATACATGATGCGGGAACTTTTTCATTACATCGTGAAAGCAAGTGAATGAGTCGACAGCAACAACATGATTATTTATACAAATTTCTTTTTTATTTTTATTAAATTCACAGCGTCTGATGAACCGAAAGAAAAGTAAGCAAAATTCAGTGCAAAAATAAATTTTTTTTTTGTATTTTGGTTTATTTTTGCTTATGCTTTTTCACTCGGCTTCATAAAAAAATCACAAATGTAGTTCATTATGCTTGCTTTTTTTGTAGTTAGTTACTTTGGCTCATAAAAACATGTCAATTTTTTTATGAATCAAAAGATTGAAAAAATGTTATTGATTTTTATTGCATACATTTGTGGTGTGTACACAACGACCAAAGAAAATCGTAAAAGTTATTTTTTCATTTAGCCGCTGAATGATTTTACAGCCTTGTTTTTTCCCATATTTTATATCATCATATTTACTCACATCTTACATCTGCCTGCATTCATTTGAATGAGACATAAATGAAATGAAAAAAGAAAATCAAAACTGTGTCGATGACCAGATTCAATGGAATGAATTAAATGAATTTTTTGATACAAAGAATTTTTATTACAATTTAGACAAAAGTTGAGAAATTTTTGAATTTAAAGTAGAAAGTTTGAAATAAGAATTTTAAAAACTAAACTATGACTCAGTTAGTTACTAAATATTAGGATTCACTCGTTGATCTTGATAAAACTTCTGTTATGAAAGTTATAGAGTCTTTATAACATTAATAGATCTCTAGAAATTGTGTGTTGATCACCGAGCAGACAGATAAATTGCAGACAAATCTACAGACAACCTTCAGATAATCTACTGACATATTATTTGCAGGTTGTCCAGAGATTCGTCTGCGGATTATCTGTCGGCTCGGTGATCAGTAATCTAGAAATTTTGTAGCGGAATTTTTCGATTACTATAGTTGCTTAAAGATAACAATTTTGATATAATTTTCAAGTCACGAAAAGATTTTAATTAGGTTTCAGAAATGTGCAATTAAAAAGAAGAAATATGTTAATATTTTCTTCTTCTTATTCTCACATTTCCAAACCCTTTTATAAATCAATAATTTTTAACCTCAATTTGATTTTCAAGCAATATTTTTCAAAATGAGTTTTATTAATTTATTCAAAAAAAATTCTCAAACTTTTTATTAGGAAAAGTTCTTCAAGAAATCAAAATAAAATTCTTCAAAAAATTCATTCTTTAACTTTGCAACACTTTGCTTTTAACCTCTACACCACTCATTCACTTCTAAAACCCTCTCGTTTTTTGATTTTCGCTTATTTTAGAGAAGCCTGACCTGGAGCAATTTGAAAGGTAATCATAAACATGCTCAACCTTTCTAAATCTGTCTATCAGACTGTGATTTTCTTTCTTATTGACTCATGTCTGAGTGAATTATTTTTTTTCTTTTTATTTTTGTATCACATATACTTCAAAGCAGATTTTTTTTGTTATTTTTATCTGCATGCGTGTGTGTTTTTGTTTTTTGCATAACATTATTTATTGGTTTGTTTGATATTGAGACTAAAACAAAAAAATTTTTTTTTTGTCTTTTTCTTATATAGACAAATTGATGGATTAGCGCCAACATTCTTGAAAAAACCTGCGATCCGTCAAGAAGATGATGGCAAGCGATTGCTTTTTGAATGTCTAATTAAGGCCGATCCTATGCCACAAGTACGATGGAGTCATAATGGAAGTTCTGTTGATGATGATGCTAGACATAAGGTATGAAATTATTTTAAATTAAAAATGATTTAAAAATTCCAAAAGACACATTTTTTGCTTTTTATGTATGAAAGGGACAAAAATTTCTTCCTATAAAAATTTAAATTTTTTTGAACCGTTAAATTTAAATTATTAATTCTAACTTGCTTAAATTTAAAAATATTTCAATTGTTTTCATTTATAGCTGTCAGTTCAAAAAGAAGGTCAACAATACTTTGCTGCACTTGAAATAAAAAATGTTACCGTAGAGGATGCCGGTAAATACAAAGTAACAGCAAAGAATGAGTTGGGCGAAAGCAATGCAACAATCACATTGAACTTTGACAGTAAGTGCAGAATAAAACTCACATTTTCCTATACTTTTTTCGCAAATACACAAAAATAATTGGAAGGACAACTTCGAAATCACACACACTCGAATGCTTTTTTAATTTAAAATAGTTTCTTATTTTTAACGCTAACATTCCATTCAGCAAAAGAGAATTTGATGCTCTGAATGTGACTATTAATAGCTTATTATAAAATTTACTTACCTTTCTCTCTCTCTGCTCATCTGCTCAGATTGAAGATCACGCTTCTCTCATTACATCTCTTTTTACTCTTTTTTTTCATTTATTTTTAACTATTCTAATTTTTGCAAAATGGTGGCCTACATTAGTGTGTGTGATGTTCATGTCTCATATATAAAAAGTTTACTTTTTGCAACCACTTGTTTCTCACTCTCTCGCGTGATGATCGAAAACTTTTCTCTCTTTCTTTCATATATTCTTTTCTCCTCTCGCCCCGTCGTCGATAAGATACACAAACATTTGATGTTTTACACTCCCAAGGAAAAAAAAAGATAAATAAAAACTTTTTTTATAGAATCGCCTGCTTGGTATGTTGGCCCCGTGATACTATTTTTAAAATCCACTTTCTTACATGTAACGATTACCAATGAGTGAAAATTTTTTATTATTATTGTTTACTTTTTTCACTCACATTATGAAATTTTATTTTCTCTCTGGCTATTTTCGATGTGATCAGTGAGTAGGTGATTGAAATTTTCATTTTCTTTTTTCACTTGGAATTCTTTCTTTAAATAAATTTGAGATGACTTAATTTTGTGACAAATGTCCTTGAAAATTTTTCTTTCTTTGAGCTTTGACTGTTTCAAGATGAGTTCATGATTTTGGGTCAATGAAATTAAATTTTAATTTTCATACAAACAATTTATGATTTATAGAATTTTTCGAACGATTTATGACAATTTAAATTCACTTTTGTGCCAAAAAATTACTTTTCATAACAAGCAGATTGATCGGCAGCTTTTGTGTCAGAAATAGTTTTGTTTCTGTGCGTCATAATTGACTAATATGAAACAAAAATTGTTCTTATATTACAATCGAAATTAAAACTACAATGATTTCGGTCAAAAATTTTTGATCAATCTTTGAATTAGATTTTTTATCATGTAAAAACTATCAAGTTTCTTCTTTTTAGGAGAATTTTGAATCCAACTCTCGCTTAGATTTCAGCTAATTAGCATATTTATATTTCAATTAAAATACGTTATAATTTTGGCTTGCTGGAATTTGGTTAACTTCAAAGATGTTGATTATAGTAAGGACTGAGAATTCATGATAAGAAAAACAAAATATTCCATTTTTCTATGAATAAATTTCTACTTTCTATGAATTTTTTATTGATGGCTTCTGATGATTCAATAAATTTCTCTTAACTTTTTTGCTAAAGTCCGAATTTTTCAATTCCAACATTTTTCCAATGTTTTGTTTCAAAATTTCAGAAAAACCATTCATAAATAATTTCCTTACTTAACTTTATCTTTATTTTTTCAAGAAATGCTTTCAAAATTTGCCTTCATTAATTAAAAAATTCTTTTCATGTACCTTCTGGTCAAGAAAGAAAAACAAACTCAATCTCAATCACTTGTTAAAAAGTGGTTATTTTAACTCTGACGTGCGAAACAAAATCTACTCACTCGTTGGCTATTTTTATATATTATAGAAACAACCAAAATATGAATTTAATCACAAGAATGACTTTTGCGTGGGGCGAATATTTTTTTTTAAGAAAAATTCTCTCACTTTTTGTTATTTTATTTTTCGGTGAGAAATTTTATTCGAATTATTCATCATCCAAAATACGTAAATGTGACTTATTATTCATCGATGGTGATGATGACGATGATGAAACATTTTTGTTGAATGAATAAAATTTTCTCTGTTGCCAAAATATTCTCTCGATTTATAAGAAAAATAAAAATTTGGTCTTGAATTAAGAATGATAAAATTGTAATTGAAAAACTCCCTCAAAAAAAGGCGATGAAGCAGCGGTGCCAGATGATGGTTGCAAGCCAACATTCACAGAGCGACCGGTCATTAAGCAACTGGATGATGATAAGAGTGGTGGTCGAATTCAATTTGAATGCCGATGTGTTGGTGATCCTAAGCCTGATATTTCATGGTAAATTTAAGCAAAAATATTCGTTTAAACATTGTAAAATAATTTTTAAAAATTAAAATTAGGTTCCATGGAAATGAACAATTAGTAAATGGTCCAAGATTTCATATGACATTAGAAGCTGACCAGAAACTGTATTATATTGCAAAATTGGAAATTCGTGGTGTGCAACCAACTGATAAGGGTGAATATCGTGCAATTGCATCAAACAAACATGGTGAAAGTGTTGCAACGATAAATCTTAACTTTGATAATGCAGCTGGAGGAGTTCCAAAGTAAATTTTGTTTTAATTCATTTAAATATATTTGATTAAATTAAATTTTAATAAATTTTAGAATCCCAGCCGGTAAACCACCACGATTTCCAAAGAAGCCAACAATTCGTCAAGATGAAGATCCAATTAGTGAAGAAATGTTGCTCATTATGGAATGTATTCTTGAAGCAAATCCAGGACCAGAAATTCGCTGGTATCGAGGTGATACAGCCATTGAAGAATCAACACCACGTTACAAAATGGAAAGAAAAAAGACCGGCCGAGATCAATATACACTGACACTTACAATCCGCGCACCAACACAAGAAGACGGCGGTCAATATCGCTGCAATGCCGTCAATTCTTTTGGCGAATCAAACGCCAACATTGCTCTTAACTTCGCAGGTAAATTTCACTGTTGTTGCTCTAAATAATTTTTGTGAAAAATTTAAAGTTGGTAAGTTGGGAGTACAAAAAAAAGTCTTCGTCGTGAAAATATTTAAAAATCTCTTCCCCATTTCCTTCGATTCTGTGGTTGTAAATGATACAAAAAAAACTCATCTGCTTTTAATCTAACTTCATCAACAAAAAATACTTTTTAGCTGCATTTTTATGTGTTAACTTGCATTTTATAAAAAAATCTTCTTTAAATTGATGAAAGTTTTTGAAAATTTTCATAAATTTTAAATTTCTGCTTTAATTTTAGGTGATCCCGATGATCAAAAGAATGCTGCAGGATTTGCTCCAACATTTACAAGCAAGCCAAAAATTACACCACTGGCAAATGGCACAAAAATCGAAATGCTTTGTCAGTGTCGTGCGAAACCGCAGCCAGAAGTCACATGGTTCAAAGGCATCAACGAAATTTATGTCACTCCATCGGCCCAGCATGCTGCGAAGAAGATCAAAAAGGACGAACAGCTCACCGAAATTATCGAACGTTACAGCTTCTCATGCACAGCAATTACAGACACATCAATTGCCAGCGATTCATATGAAGTTCGTTTGGTCATTGCAAATCCACGAAAATTCGATAGTGATGTATTCAAGTGCATGCTGAAGAACGAATTCGGTGATGCTTGTGCCAATCTCAACCTTAACATTGATGACGAAGAGGAAGAGATGGCTGAATTGGCTCCGATATTTTTGGAGAAACCAAAAATTGAGGAAGTCAACGAAGTTGTGACAATGCGTTGTCATGTCACTACAAAATGCACTACTGAAAAATTACAAGTGGTGTGGACGAAAGATAGCAATGTTGTAGTGGACAAGGAGAATTTAAAGCTTAACGTTCAAGAAGTTAAGCAGGGCGAATTTATTATCACTCTTGTGCTCAACAAACCAGGCATTGATGATGCTGGTTTGTACAAATGCAACATTCGCAACTCTTATGGCGAGCTCAATGCCAATTTAACTTTGAATATTGACGTTGTGCCAGTCATTAAGGAGCGACCACGCATCAAGAAAATCATTAAGAAGAAGGAAGTCATTATTGAATGTCGCGTCGCTGTCACAGTTGGTGAAGCAAATTTGCCCAAGTGCGAATGGACACATAATGGCAAGAAAATTTCGAAAACATCAACGCGTCATGTTTCAACGGTGCAAGAGACCACGCAAACAGTAATTTCAAGTGGCACTAAAGAATTCATCTCTCAATTGCTCATTAAGAATGTTACTAAGGAGGATATTGGTAAATACCAAATGATTGCCAAGAATGTCAAGGGTGAGGCCTTCTCACAGGAAGTTAATTTGAACAATATCGAGCAAGATGAAGAGGAAGAGGAAATGGCGCCACCACAGAAGAAAAAGAAGGAAGAAGAGAAGAAAAAGGAAGAAGAAGAAAAGAAGAAAGAAGAAGAGAAAAAGATTGAAGAACAAAAGAAGGTAAATATTTAATTGCACTAACAAAAATAAAATTTTTCTCATTTAAAAAGTCACAAATTTCAGCTACAATTATAAAGTATAATTTCCCATTTAAGTTTGGCAGAATGTTGATAAGAAGAAGAAAATTATGCACATAATTTTTACTTTCCTTCCTTCAACCAGAGTTGTTTTAGGCGAGAAAACAGGCGAGCTAATAATTAATCGAAAAAATCTCTTTTATGGTTTTTTGGTCAGTATAGTGTTCAGCTGGTAT
>JACWBX010002885.1:0-29864 GCA_014622435.1 Polypedilum pembai
CGTGCTGGGATGATGTCTTGATATGAACATTCTATTGTGTAACTGTAACCAGGATAAATTGCTGAATCATCCAAATATTTACCAGCTGAAGGCATTCCTTGATTTCTTGGCATGAGAGGATTTCTTGATGGATTATAATTGACAAATGTTACGTCTAAAAAAAGTAATACAAAAATACTTTTTTTTAATTAAAATATTTTCTTTTAAATATTTACTGCATGGTGTCAAAGTTTTAACTGTTGTATTGATAGAAGCTGAAAATAAAGTTAAAAATTGACAAATCGATGATGAAATAATTTTATTAAAATTTACTTAAAGTCGATGTTGATGTCGAAGCTAAAAGTGAAAGAAAAATATTGAAAAATTTTTTTAAAGCACAAAAATGTTTTACTTACAAGATGTTGAAGTCGTAGTTGAAGCTGAAAAATAAATTTCTTTTACGCTTGAATAATTTTAAATCCTTTTTTCACTTACTTGTTGTTGAAGTACTTGTTGATGGAGCTAGAGAAAGTGAATTAAAAATTAATGAAAGTAAAAAGTAATAATTGCTTTTGTTTACTTTCTGCAGTATATTATGTCTACTGGGAACTTTTCAAAAAATAAACAGTGACAGTATAATAGGTTTAGTAATTTGCAACGGGTTAGAACTCTTAGTAGCAAAAACAAAGTAACCATTGAAATTAAAAAATTTTGTATGAACTAACAAAAATTTTTTGTTAATTTGATAGTTTTTTGTTATTTTGTTAGATTTTTTGATAGAATTTTTCTCCTTGGTAATTTTATAATGAATTTAAGCTTTACTTTCTATAGAACTCTTTTTACTTCTGTAGTCAAAAGCTACTTTTAAAAAATATACCGAATGCCTAAAGTAAATTTTGACTAAGAACCAGAAGCTTAACAATTGTTGTTTTTATAAATAAATTTACTTACTTGTTGTTGATGTAGTTGATGCTGCTGTTAAAATAAAATTTAAAAATTAGGTTTTGATATTTTAAAGTTAAAGTTTTTATAAATATTTACTTGTTGATGTTGTAGTTGTTGTTGGAGCTAAAAATAAATATAAAACATAAAAAAATAAAATTAAATAACAAAATATTGAAAGCTTTTGAAAATTTTAACATTTTTACTCACTTGTTGTGCTTAAAGTCGTTGAAGTTGTAGATGTTGAAGGAACTGTGCTCTGAGTAGTAATAGTAGTAGCTAACAAAAATTTATTTAAACTTTGTAAAACTTTTATTAATTTATTACTTTTACTTACTTGTTGTTGGTATTGTTGTTGCGGCTTTTAAAAAAAAAATAATTAAAAAATTAATTTAGATATTAAACGACAGAATAAAGAATGATAAAACTAACAAATAAAAATTTCAATTGAAATTTTAACTTACACGTTGTGTTTAAAGTTGTTGGTAAAGTTGATGTTGATAATGGAGTTGTTGTTTGAGTACTCGTCGTACTTAAAATTGTTGAAAGAGTTGAAGATGTAGAAGTTGATGGAGTTGTAGAAGCTATTTAAAAATTCAAAAAGTTATTTGAACAATTCATTAAAAATCATTCATTTTCTACTAGTGCTTGAAAATGCTCAAATTGTACAAGAAAAAGAATACGTTTGATTGAAAAAAGAATGAAGTTAGTGTTGATTTCCGATATCGACACTGACATAAACTTTCAAAAAATTTTGCTAAAAATATTTTAGAATGTTTTGAGTGTTGATTGAAGCGTCCTAAATATTTTCATAAAGGAGATTTTCAGAAAATTTTATTGTCAACAATTAAATTATCAACTTAAATTTGTGTAGTTTTTTAAAATTTCTTTTAACGCAAAACTACTTTAAATAAAATTTAATGAAATTTAAAACTAATCTTAGAACTTACATGTTGTGATTAAAGTCGTTGAAGTTGTTAAAGGAATCGTTTTTGTGATTGTTACAGTTGTTGGAAGAGTTGAAGATGTAGAAGTTGATGGAGTAGTAAAAGCTGTTGAAAATTTAAAAATTTAAAAAATATCAAAAGATTTCACTTAAAAAATTACAGAGCGCTTTAAATGTTGATCAAAGCCTCTTATAAAATTTTCATAAAAGAAATTTTTGAAAATTTTTATCGACACCAACGGAGAAACTTAAAGTTGGTGTGAGTTTCAAAATAATTTTAATTTTTTTTTCTTTGACGAAAATTAATTCAGATAAAATTTAGTAAAAAGTGAAACTAGTTTTATAACTTACTGGTCGTACTTAAAGTAGTTGTAAACACAGAAGTTGATGAAGTAGTAGAAGCTGTTAAAAATTTAAAAATTTTAGAAAATTATCAGAGGAAATCTTTGAGGACTGTTTGGATATTACGCAATACCCTGCTGTTACCTAGTGAGAAATATTTTTTTCCATCGGACTAAAAAACTTTTTGTCCAGCCGCTGCTCTTCGTCTAGTCTGGCGGCTAGACGAAGGACGGCAGCAGCAGTCCGAATATTATCTGGAAATATTAGTAAATTCCGGACTAAATCTCTCACTGGGTAACTAAATTTAAACTTTACTGTATAAAGCTCTAATAATTTATCGTACTTGTTAAAGCAGTGCTAGTTGATGTAACAGTTGAGCTTGAAGTTGTTAAAAAAGTTGTAGTCAAAAGACTTTTAGTTGTACTTCCACTATTTTCATTTATATCTCTACAACCACAATATGAATCACCATAAACTTTAATATCAACTAAAATTTTCCACATTTTCTCAACCGAATAACTCAATTGTGAAGAATAATTTTTCATTAATGGTCCTAATTTCATCATGCTGCCAATTAAATTTCTAGTTGTGGTCAATTGAACATCAGTGAGTTTATAAACAACAGCAGTAGCATTGAGATTAGTTTGATAAGCAAAAGTCCACGTCATATTTGTATTACAAGCTGTTAAAATTTGCAAATATTGATAATATTTATAAGTAACAAAACCAATTCGAATAGTCAAATCACTGCAAGCTGTGACAGAATTCCAAATAATATTTGAATAATCTGACATTGTCACAAGATTAGAAAGAAAATTTTTCGTTTTATCAACATTGATAAACAAAAGTGGAGCTGAACTGCCAGTTAAAGCTGTCGAAGCTGCTTGAGAATTTGTAAAAGCTTCATTTGCGACTTTTAAAATTGTTGTTTGAAGTTCAATTAAAGGTTTTTCAATAAATTGAATATTTGACTCAAGTGTTGAAAGATTTGAGTTTAAGTTTGAACCACAAATGCAATATTGTCGTTTATAAAGATTTAAATAAACTCCAATAATTGTTTCATTATTTATAGCTCTTGCCAGTTGTCCAATATAATTATAATATTCAGTAAATAAAGAAATTGTTGTTGGAATAATTGCTGCAACTTGTTGTTGCTGTTGTAAACCATTATAGCAAGTAACAAGTGTAGAAAAAGCTAAAGTGTAATAATATGCAACCCAATTGTATTGTTGAGCTAATTTTGTGATATTTGAGCTAACTGAACCAATCAATTGCCAATATTGACGAATATCAAAGTCAATTTCTGTCACTTTTCTGTTTGCATCTGAACAACTTTTGAGATTGCTATAAGGCCAATAATTGTCAAGTGTTGAAAGCTCAGTTAAAAGTGCTACAAAAGTATTTAATGTCGCAAACAAATCTGACATTGATTTTTGTTGCTCTTTTGTCATCGTTTTATTTTGAGTCATCAAATTTTTAACAGTTGAATTTATATATGAAATGAAATCTAAAATTTGTTTTTCAATTTTTGCTTCTTCAGCTACAAGTTCATCATGAATTTGTTGCAATTGTAAATCTATTGATTGAGCTGTATAAATTTGAGATAAAGAAAAATTTAAAAGTAATAAAAATGAAATTATGAACAGAATTTTTAACTTCATTGTGAAACTTTTAAAACTAAATGATTGAATTTTATTGAAAAATATTTTTCATTGTTTTATTAGTTAAAAGGAAATGTTGAACATATTTTTTTTTTGTTATTTGCAAATTATTGTATAATTTGTAACTCGAACTTAAGTTGGATGAGAAACAAAAACAGAAAAGAAAAATAACTGAAGACTTCCAGTTTTTTTAAATTAAATTTGTGTTTTCAAGACTCATTTGTTTCCCTTCAAATCTAAAACTCATTGTAGCGGAGATGAAGAACTGTCAGCTGGAATGGTTGAAAGGCTCTGAAAATCTGATAAATATTTTTATTCCTCTTTCTTTTTTGAATGATCAGCTCAGTATGAAAACAACTGAGTTAGCTTTACTTCATCAGACTGATGTACAGGTCATAACAAGTGAATTATAAAATATGATTTACTTGCTATTACAGCTTATTCCACTACATCATATTGATATTGTCTAAAAATCTCTCAAATTCAGAAATTGGTCAGAATTGTGACGATAAGGAAGTTTTTCAATTTTATCATAATTTATAAATTTAAATGGAAAATGCCACAAAATTTAAATTTTATCATGAAAAAAATTAAAATATTTTTAAAATGCAGTCTTAATCTACTAATTTTGACGCCTCTAACGTTTGTCATCAATGCTTATGGTCATCAAAATTAGCATCTCAATAATGCTACAAAATTAAATTTTTAATGAAATATAAATTATTGAATTAATTATATAAAATAATTTTGACATAACAAAATAATCATAAAAAGATTTAATATCAACTAAAATTTATTAATTGAAAATATGACAATGTAGAACATTGACCTCATTTCCAGCTGATTTTTTATTTTCTTCTTGTGACCTTGTACTTCATTCTATCAGCTGTTTGAACAAAGTAAATGTGTGAGTATTGCTGTTGTTTACAAAAATACGCAAAAAATATTTTTTTGGTAGAGAAGAATTGTTGATTTAAATTTTCTTTTTCCGTTACAAACATTTTAAAAGACTTTTTGTTTCCTGAAAAAGTTAACAAATGATTTTCGTAAATATAAATTAAAAGTTTAGTTCTTTTTCATATCACATAATGACAAAATTTGGTAAAGTCTACAAACAGAGTTGAAGCAAATTCAAGTTCAAAACTGAAGCTTTGTGAATTGTAAAAACTCTTTTGCTGCTATTTCTATAGAGCTCTATGAGTAAAATAAAAATAAATTGAAGCTCTCAAATATATCGAATTTTGTCTCCACCAGATTGAAATAAATCACCGGCCAACACAAGTGCAAACCTTTAAATATCTTTTATTTCACTCGTGGAGCTTTATAGAATCAGTAGCAAAAGAGTTTTTCAAAATATGAAGCTTCGATTTTGAGATATTTATCAAACCGGCGAGTTTTGCCGTTAACAATTTTGACTACAAATTAAACGATAAAAAAACTTTTTTGTCATTTTTACATTTAATTCAAGAAATAAAATTACATTTTTCTTTTCATAATCTTAAAATCCAGTATTTTGAGTTTGTTCAACCACTAATTGACGTAGCTCTTCGAATTTTGGATGATTTTCGTCTTTTATTAATTTAAACATGAGACTTTCTGATGTTGTAATGAAACAGCCAGCATGTCGCAATCTTTCAATTGCAAAATTTCGTTCAATAGTTGATCTTGATAAAACACAATCTGCAACAACATGAACTTGATACTTTTCCGTTTCCAATAAATCAAGACATGTTTGTTCAACACAAACGTGCGTTTCCATTCCAAACACTACAATTGTCTCAATATTTTTTTGATCTTCAAGAACTTTGACAATTTCTGGAATATACATTGAAAATTTTGTTTTGTTAAAAACTCCCATTGCATGTTTAATGTCGAGCTCAGCAATTGTTTTTCCTGATTTCTCAGGATTATGCTCTGTGACAATAAGTGGAATGCCAACAATTTTACTTGCAGTTACCTAAAAATAAAAAAAATTTTATAATTTCATAATATTTTGTATATTAACGACTTTAAAAGTTTCTTACTAATTTTTCAACATTTTGTGCAAACTCTTTGAAATAATCCATAAAACGAAACTTTTCTTGTGTATCACAAAGGAAAAATAGAGTTTTCTTTGGATTCAAATGTCCAATTTTTCTGAAAGACATTTTTATTCTTTTTATTAAACTTTATGCAAACTGTTAGAACGCAAAAATCACTTTGTATTTCATAAGTAAATTTTTAACGCAGTTTTCTTATAGAAAAAAAGCGTTATTGTTTGCACTTTGTCCATCTTATTCTATTGCTGCCGTTCATGTGACTTGTTTTACGAAAATTCTTCCTGTAACTTCATGCCATACACAAATTATTTCTAACATGATGACGAAAAATTTTTCTCACCACAAAATCATATCAAAAATCTTTTTCGATTACAGTTACAGTGCAATTGCATTCTGATGCCAGTTTTAATACAACAAATTTTCATAAAATTCACAATGTAAAAGAAGCACAAATCTGCAGCAACGAAATGCACTCTTAACACATTAATATCACTTACTTTTTGTGAACTTAAACTTCATCAAAACAGCTGTTTGAATAAAACAAATGTGTGAGTATCATCGTTGTTTACAAAAATGCACAACATAAAATCTTGTTTTGTTATTGTAATTTATGAGAAAAAAAGAAGAAAAACTAATTCAAATTTTATTTTTTTCGTTAAGAAAATTTAAATCAGAGTTGTTACACAGGCAGCCTGTGATAATATTTACGAAAAATTCTTCTATGGAAATTTTAGATGGCGTCTAAATTGTTTTTGAAGCGCCATCTACAATTTCCATAGCGGAATTTTTTTTAAAAATTATCACAGGCCGGCTGTGTAACAACAATGATTTAAATAAATGGTGAAATTTATTGACATCATAATGGAAAATTGTTAAACACTGGAAGAAATTACGTTTTATTGCGTTGCTTAGTCAAAACAAACTGAATGCGTTTAGTTTCAAGGTCATTAAAAATTTTTATTATAAAATTCTAAAAAAAAGATTTTTTACTAAATTCCTAATTATAATCATCTAAAATAACTTCAGGTTCTTGCTTGATTTCAATTTTAATTTCAACTTTTGAATTTTCTTCTTTAATTTCACTTTTAACTTTTGCTTCAGATTTTATTAAATGAAATTTTTTAACATGTCTTAACCAAGTTTGTTTAGCTTTAAATTCAACACCACAAATTTCACATTTAATTGTTTCTTTTGGATGAACAATTTTCATATGATGACTTAAACGATGTTTGTGACTTATTAATAAATTACAAATTTCACATCTTACAGAATTTTCATTGTCAACAAATTTGTTTTCATTTCTTTCATGTTTTTCCATATGACGGTTGAAATTGTTTGCTTTTAGTGAAGTGTAGCCGCAAATTTTGCAATTTAACTTTTTTTCATAAAATTTGCTTGATTTTGATTTCTTTCTGACTTTTGAATGTTGCTTTGAATGTGCCATTCTTTTATGTCGATCAAGATTGAGTTGTGAGGCAGACACTTTGCCACAAATATCACAGATAAATGTTATCACTGGGTTTGAAATTTCTTCTTGTTCAATTTTCATTTCTGATGAGTCCTCAAAGCTTTGATTGATATTGATAATTGGACTTTCTTTTGGTTCTATTTTGGCAGCTTTTGATCTTGATTTTAACATTTCAAATAAATTTTAAATTTATAAACAAAAACTTTGTTTATATTTATTACAAAAACAGAGAAAATAAATTTAAATTTTATTTTTCCGTTATGAAAATTTTAAAACATTTTTTGTAAACATTTTTTAAATTTCATCATTTTATGAATTTTTAAATAGTTTTTGAAAAATTCTAAAATATTTTTTAATTTCATAATTTCATCATTTTTGAAAATTAAAATTCAAAGAGGCGTTATTTTTATTCAAAGCCTTCTTTGATAGTTGATGTTAATACTGAAAATTTTATAAAACGTTGTTAAATATGGCAAGTGAACGGATGCGGTTATAAATATTTGAAAAAATTTTCTTATGTGCATCTTTTCAATTTGATTAAATTTTAAAAAAATTTCAGTTTCATCAGCTTACTAAGCCAAATCTTTACTTCTCACCTATCAAGGTAGCTTAGAATCTATCGATATGTTGTGCAAAGGTGGGTAACTTCCGACGTATTTCAAACAATGAATTTTTTTATGCTAATATTTTAATAAAAATTTGGTTTAATTTGGCATAATTCTTCTTCTTATCTACTTAATGCCGAACCCAACAAATTTCAAATAATGTTTGTCATTTATAAGTGGAGAAAATTTGAAAAAAAAAAAAACAGCATAAATTCAAAGCGGCTTTGAACGCAAATAAGAACTTAAGATGATTAATGCGCTTAAATTTGCGGTCTTCTTTATTCAATCAAAATCCAAAGTGAAGTGAGATTTAATACAGCTTTTCGTCACCTGGTCGGTATGCAGGTCACATTATATGATTCACTACATAAGCTTAAACAAATAATAAAAAATTTTGATTTATATGCAAAAATTTTATTATATTTAAATTTATCACAGTATGCTTAGATTTAAAATCCAACCCTATTAATGAAATTTAATATTTCAACGTATGAAGAAATTAAAAACTCAAAAATAATTCTCATTAATAATTTCCTTCTAGATTGAAAATTCTCGAGACTTCTAATAATAAAGTTGTCTGTTTTGTTTATCACTCGCAGAGTTTCATTCAGTCGTTTTTTATCCTTCAATCAACAAACAAGCAACTAAAATTTAATTCATCATGAACACATTAGACTTGCTAAAAGTAGATAATTTTCTTGGATGTTTTAGACTTGAATCGGGAGGTTTTTTTATTGCAACGTGAGTGAAATAGAAAATAATAGTTAAAAAATGTTTGTGGTTTGTTTTTAAAGAATTGATAATATCTTTGAAGTTTTGTCATGGAATTTTTTTCACTATTTTTGTAATGAATTATTTGTGTACTTACAAAATTGTTTGTGCTGAGAATTTTTTAACATTTTCAATATCAAAATTTTTATTTTTATTTTTTTGTATTTTTTTTATTATTTTGCACTCAAATTTTGGTGCGTAATATGAAAAAAAAAATTTCTTCTTACCTGTGCTAAACTGAGTTCATAAATAAAATTAAATTTATTAGATTATTTAAAAAATTTATTTTTGCATTTTGTGTTGCGGCAAAAGTTATCAAAAAATGAAAAGTTTTAAAGAAGCTAAAATTAGTCATTTTAAGTTGAAATAATTTATGAAATATGTAAAAGAATTTTTTTGTTGAATTTTCAATATGTTTTGTGTTTATGGCAGAAAAATAAGAATTTTCCAAAGGGAAAATAACTTTATCAAAAAATATAACAAATTAACAAAAAAGTTGTTGTTTCTTTCATACAAAATTTTTGAGTTTCATGACTTCTTTGTTTTCGCTATCAAGAGTTCAATTCCTTTGAAATTTTCAATGAGGAAAAAGCAGTGTTAACTTGAGTTCATAGAAACTCAAATTCTTCATCATTGAATCAATCAAATTAAATTTCTTCCTTTCGGTTCCTTCCTTATGGTTCCTTTTCATTCATAAATTGTTTCTGTATCAATTTATACAGTCAGATTAAACAAAAAGAAAATTAAAACTAAAAAAAATTAATTTTCAAAATAATTTTTTTTTGTGTTTTGTTGCGGCTCAAGTTATCGAAAGATGAAAAATTTAAAATGTTATTAAAAGTTTAATTGATTTATGACAAAAATGCAGAAGCATTTTTTTGTTAATTTTTCAATAATTTATGTGTTTATTGTGGTGATATAAGATCTTTTAATAAGGAGAAAGCAATGCTAACCTGAGCTCATTGAAACTTAAATTAATTTGATTTTCAAAAAAGTTTTTCTCTGTATTTATTGCAGCACAAATTATGAAAATATGAGAAATATCAAAGAAGCTAAAAATAGTAATTTCTTAAAAATTCCTTCTTTATCTAATTATTATTGAAAGATTTATTCCTTGAGAAAGAAAAAAATTAATTTATGAAAAATACAGAAATATTTTACTCATGTTTTTAACATATTGTGTGTTTATTACGGCATTAAGTATCAAAAGATGAAAGCTATTAAAGAAGCAACAAAGTAGTGCTAATCTGAGTTCCTAAATAAATAAAAATTTATTTGATTTTTAAATTAATTGTTTTGTGTTTGTTTAGACAAAAACTACAAAGAGATTAGAATTTTTTATAAGGCTAAAAAGTTGTTATTAAAAGTTGAATTATTTTTTTAACCATTAAGAAACAATTTTTTGATATTTTCAATATTTTGAAATTTCTTTCGATAAAATTGTTCAAGTTCAAAAAATGAATTTATTTCATTTTTTAAATGAATTTTTCTAACACTAAGTTTAATGGTTAGATTCTATAGAATTCGGTTATAACGATAACTCATTATAAAGAGCAGTTAAAAAGGTTTAAGTTGGCATTCTGCCAAGCTTTGAGATGTTCGCCGGTAGCTTGGTGGAGGAGCATCTGAACGGAAATCAGGAGTCGCGCCTGATCTCCCGCATGGACGAAGTGTCTCTTTTTCTGCTCGGTTTCCAAGATTGGTGTTTAATTCTTTAATAATTTGAAAATTATTTTGACAAAAGTTGTTTGAGTTAAATAATAATAAAATTTTCTTTGTTTTTACAGTAAATTTTCTGCTTAACTTTTTAATAATTTAGAATTTTTTCTCGATAAAGCTGTTTGATAAATTTCTTAATTTTTAAAATGATTTTATTTTGCTTTTACATCAAATTAAATTAACCGATTAGTTAAATAATAGAAATTTAATTCAAAAATTATTCCTTTCTCTGTTTCTATCATAAATTAGCTCTACAGCTCAGGATTTTAAAAATTAGTAATCAAATTTCAACTATTTATTTCTCTTTTAAAACTTTTTTATTTTCTTTCTTTTTAGTTTGGGTTTATTTACAGCTTTTCTACAACTTGTTGCTCAAATAGTTGTGGTCATTTGTCTTCTTACAATAGAAGATTTTTGTCTTCACAATAATTTCTTAATTGATGACAGAAATCACAATGAAGTTCAAGAAATGTTAAAAAATGTCACTGAATATGCTCAAGAAGGATTACAAAATGTTACAGACACTGAATTTTCATGCTCGGAAGTCAGCAAAACTCGTGAGTTGAAACTTTAAGAAAAATGTTTTGGAATTTTTCAATGAAAAATATTTTTTTGCAGCTATAATTATTGCAATGTTTGTTGCAATTGTTTTCAACATTTTTGCCATGATTGCGCATTATAAATTGATCAAAGGACTTGAAGAGGTGAGAAAAAAGAAAATTTTTTAAAACTTTCAATTTTAATTTCAATATTTTTCAGCTAAATTTCCAAAAATTTATTCTTGCAATTGGATTTTACCTTTTCTGCATAATTTACAAAGTTTTGTTCTTCGTCTTGTCAGTAATTTTGGCAATTTTTGTGTCGTACAAATTAATAATTCCTGCAGTAATTCTTTTGATTTTGGCATTCATTGACTGCTACATTTTCCTTGTGATCAACACAATTCGTGTTAAAATTGAAAATCCTCCACATTTGGTAAAAACAAGAACGCCAACAACAACATTACAGGCAAAATTGGTTGATGTTTCGAACACTGATATAGAACATCCAGTCAAACTTATTATAGAACAATAATTTGCTCAAATTTAAGTGAAAATTTAGGCAATGCTAAAATTTATGTATATGCACAAAATGCTAAATGTCTGTTGCACAGAATATGTGAAATTTAACAAATTATTTATATCGATATTTTATGGTAAAATAATTTTAAGTTCTCAAGTCATTAATAATAAAGAAAAATAAATTTTTATGATATTTCTTAAACTTTATAGAAACAAAAATTTGATGTTATTTTTTACTCTATTTATTTAAGAATAAAAATAAAAAAATCTTTTAGATGTCTTTTAGAAACCTTTTGATTATTAAATTGATTTTTTAAAATAATATTTCAGAAATTTTAACAGGCGAAAATCAACTTGGAAAGAAAAATTTCCGACTTTTCCTTGTGAATTTAACTTTTTCTAATTTAATCTTTTTGAACCAAGCCAATAATCTATTTCTCTTGATGTACGAAACATTTTTCAGGCAATATGCAGATAAGAAAAAGAATTTTGCGCATAAATTTCTTCTTCTTATCTGCATAATGCCGAACCCTACTTTTGAGCAAAAATTAATTGCACTAGAAAACTTCAAATTAAAAAGTTTTCCTCGCAACACAATAAAATTTTGCTGAATAATTTTAATTTTTAATTCTTTTTTTTCATAAACTTAATTTAATAATTTTTTCTTTTATACTTCGTTTTACAAAAAAATTTCTCGTGGCACACCAAAAATTTTGTTTCTTTGAAAATAGTGAAAATTAATCGAAAATTTTGAATCAGTGTTGTTATTGTAAACGTTTACGGTCTACAACTATAGTTTGTTAGACCGTAGACTGTCTACGTAGATTTTCATCCATTTGTCTACGGTCTACAACTTTCGTCTATGTAGACGAAAAAGTTTCGTCAATGCAGACAACGTTTATATGTAGACAAATTCTATGGTAGAATCTACATAGACCGTAGACCGTAAATGTCTAAAACAACAACATTGTTTTGAATATATGTTTTTTGGTTTCAGTAACAAAAAGTTGTTTTCAAATTCTAAAATTTTTCACGGCATAATTAAGCTTTCGTTACAGCTTTTTAATATGACGCAGCATCATTATTCTTGATAAGAAAATAATTGTTTTGACTATTTAGCAAAAATAAAATAAATATTGCAAAAACAAACAAAATAAAAAGCAGAAAGAAGAGTGAAATTAAGCAAAGAAAATTTGAAAACGTTTGTCAAAGTAACCATTTGTTTGGAATTTGATGTATTTAGTTTTAAAATTATTTTTAATTATCATCAAAATAAAACTTTTTAGTTCAATTTAAACTTTAAAAAGTAACCAGTAGCTGTAGTAGTCACTTGGCTACAGGTCTGTTAGCTTAACAATTTTGCTTTAAATTAAGGTTCAGAAAATTTCATAAATTAAAATTTCTTCTTCTTGAAAAATCAAATTTTAGTCCATATATGAATTTGCTCAAACAATGAAATTTACAAGCAAAAAATTTTTATGACGAAGTATATTGTTGTGAAATTAAACTTGAAGGTGCTTATACACATATCACCCTTTTGCTTAAATAATGAATATTACATGCAAAAAATCTACCATTATGAAATTAAAATTTACTGTGTATATGCATATATACCTCTAAGCCTTTCTTCATAATCAAATGGAAAATTTTTGCAAATGAATTTCTGGCGTGATGAAAATTCATTGATTATTTTTCATGCTCTTAATAAATTAAGGAAACCATTTGAAATTGTTTACAATTTTTGCTAAAGTTTTTGACTGTTTACAATTTGAATTGACCTAATTTTTTAATGTTTATAATTTAATTTATTGCTCTCTGTACGCACTTTTAAGTTTTCGAATTTTAATTGAAAAACAAAATTAATTATTTTCTAAATTCATAATAAATACAAAAAAAGAAACTCAATCTAAATTATTAACTAATTAACTGCTTTTATATGCTGAATACCGGATATTTTATAGCCGTGCTTATAATAATAAATTTTATTATCTTTTAATTCAGTGCTAATTGTTTACGAGCAACAGCGAAGCTCTAAAAAGAATAATTTAATCATCACTTTCTTAATCAAATTAATAAGCAAGGTGTGATGACGATGATGATTTCCTATTAGCTTTACTGTGAGGCGTAGGATGTTTATTTGGCTGCTCTAATTTCGAAGTGTATTAAATTTCACAATGAGTCATTCATCTTTTTAACGATACTATTAGTGATGACAAGGACATTGTTATTATATTTCATCAGTTGTCAAGGTATAAGAAAATATATTAAAATTATAAAAGAAAATTTCAGAGTCCCAAAACTTTTTTCGAATAACAAAAATTCAGCTAATTTTGATGTGTTTTTACAGAAAAAAAAAATTTCAGAGTCCCAAACCTTTTTTCGAATAACAAAAATTCAGCTAATTTTTAGACGATTGAAAAAACACTAATCGACTAAATTTTAGTTGATTTTAGTCGATGTTTTTAATTGACTAAAAATTAATTGAATTTTAATTAATTGCGATTCGGACTCTGGAAAAATTTAGTTTTATATCGCTTTTGCTTAATCTATTATGTTATAATTAATTTTAAAAATGAATGAAAGTCAAATTAGTTATTGAAAAATGACACGAATCAATTTAAATTTGCCGTTTTTTGATGAAATTTTTAACGTACTTTTGTACATTTAAGCTATTAAGAAAGATTATGATTGAGTACTATCAGGAATAATGAAAACTTTAAGGAATCCCTATTTAAGAGATCGCATTATGTAACGCACTATTTTTAAAAATTTAAAAAGAAAATTTACGTTTAAATTTTTTATATACACACAAAAAAGAAAATGCAACTGACATTGGTTAGAACTTATAAAGTAAATTATTGACAGAAAAAGTTAAAAGTTTATAAGAATACACAGTCAATTTTTAGTTCACAATGGTGAATTATAGCAAAAATTTTGTTACTGCAAAATTCATTGTTTAAGTAAATTCACAGTAAATATTTGAACTGAAACTTAACAACAGAGAGAAAAATTTTTTAACTGGCATAAAGTTTGTGGCAATAAAGCATAGTTATGAGTCCTAAAAATAAAAAGTTTTATGAATCTAATAAAGTTTACTTTTTAGGACTTATAACTATGCTTTATTGGCACAAACTTTATGCCAGTCAAAAAACTTTTTTCTCCGTGAATGTAATAAAATTTTATGAGTGTTATAAAACACACAAATTGTGCTTTATAAATCGCTTAATTAAATTAAATTTTATATGATTTAAAAAATTTCAATTCTCCCATATGTTGTGATTTTAAAATTCTAAAAGCTGAAATATTCAAACTATTTCTGTTTTTGTGTTATGTCAACAACTGGTTGTCTGTATATAAACTAATGCAAATTTTTAGAATGTTAATTTTACCTCATAAAACTATTTTTAAACAAAATTATGTAATTAAAAACTTTCTGACCTATTTTACATTATTATGTCATATCAAAACAACTCATTAAAAATTTATTAAAAATTTCTCACACCTTGATTATAATAAATTAAAGGTCAAACCCAAATATTAGCAAAAAACACTTTAAACAAAAAAAAAAATCTCCAGCAAGCGACTTTAACATCTACGTTTTTCATAAATTTTCCATTTCCATTTTCATCAGAAAAAAATGTTGGAAAATTTTTTCGCCTCAAATTTTGCGTCGTATATTATGGATAAAAAATTACCTTCATTTTTCCCTTTAATAAAAAGTTTAAAAAAGGGAAAAAAAGAAAAATTTTTCAAAATAAACAAAAACTGCAAATTTAGTTTTTTTTTTTGTTGGCATAAAAGAAATTTTTTTATTCGCATGATTCAAAAGAGAATCGACAATGGAAAATTTTCTAATTTTTTTTTTCTTTTATAAAAATTCTTCACACGTTGTTGCGCCTAACAATATCATTTCTCTGTGTCTGTGTGGAATCAAAACATTTTTTTCTCTTCTTCTTCTTTTATATGGAATATTTTTTGTCTCTCTCTCATTCTACCCTTCAATTTAATTTCACAATATTATGAAATTTAATTTTTTGTTTACTTTTTTATCATTATTTATTATTAGCAAATGTTTATTTGAATGTGACATTAAAAGCATGCAATTTGTGTGAAATACATTAAATATTACATTTATTCAAAGAACATTAATTATTTTTTAAGCTTAATTTCTAATAATTTCATGAATAAAATTTTTGCTTTTAAAAAGAGAGCAAGCAGAAAATTTTCTAAACTTTTTATCTTGTATGTTTTTTTTTTTTTTCGAGTAAAATGAGCTTTCTTTTTAAAAAATTTCACCTGCTGTTTATTTCGGAGATGTTAATTTTTCTTTGGCTTCATCATCAACCACTCGTCCAGTGTATAATGGTTTTCTTGTATCTTGTGCCATCATTGGTAGTGTATTTTCATATTTATATCTCAATACATCAATGACACGATAAATATAAATATCAATTATGAGACAAATGAAAATTACAATTGATGGCATGAACATTTTAATATTGAAGCATGACCAGATGACTAATCCAACCAATAATACAAATTTAAGTCCAATGAAGAATTTGTAATAGCCAAGTGTCAATGGTAGTTTTGTATGGTCTGACTGGAATGAATAAAAAATAGAAAAAATGTTGTAAAATATTGAAAAAAAATTTCTTCTTCTTCTTCTTTTTCTTACATCTTCAACGCCCTTAACCAATCTGTAATGCGCAATTAAACCGATGACATTCAAAATTATGGCAGCAACCAAAATCAAGCCAAGTGCTGTGAAAAAAGAAAATAAATTTTAATATTTTTAAATTTAAAATTAAAAGAAAAAAACTTACGAATTTTGCTGACTTGAGTGCATGAAAATTCTTCATTTGTGACTTCTTGTAAGCCTCTTTGAACAGTTTGTGTAGCATTTTGTAATCCTTGTTGTAGAGTATTTGTGACATTTTTAATATCATGTTGAATATCTCTTGGGATCTTATCACGATGTGGAATATCGCTCAAAAAGTGTCGTTGTGGACAAAAATCTTCAACAACCGTGAGCGAAAGAATCATGAATATTTGAGAAATGAGTTGAATGAGACACCAGAGAAGGCCGAGACTGTGATAAGATAAAATTAGAAATTTTATTTTCAATTGATCTTTTTAAATTTTCTCACCCTCCAATGAAAATGCCGCCAGATTCCAAACGGAAGCAGCAAAGGAAAGAATCAACATTTAAAATTTTACCAATTGCCATTTTTGCTTTTGTGTTTTTTTTATGTTTATGTTTTTATGTCTTTTCTGTAGGAGGAACAATATGCGACTAAAATGTTTTCTGTTATGAAATAAATAAACACGGCATCAAGTATTTATATGCAAGTGAAAAAATCTAGAAGCCCTTCCAATTTCTTTGGAATATTCCAATTTTTTATATCCAGTTTTGGAAAAATATTGGAAAATTTTGTTTATACTTTTTTTCAATTAGAGTTTTTTTAAAGTTTTTTACTTACTTTAATGAAAAGTTTCACAAGTTTCTGCAATTTATTGCAAATTTAGTCAAAAATTTACTAAAATGATTATTGCAAAGTGTCTAACATTTGTACCAACAAGGAAATCTTTAAAAACATGAAAATGCCGGATTTTGATAATTTAATTAAAATGTAAGAATTTTTTAAATATTTTTTAATATGATTTAATTTTATGCTAAAAAGTCAACAAAAAATACTAATTGAAAGATGTCTGAAAGACAATTTTTCAAATAAATGGTCTTACAAGAACTCAATAATTTGATTCTAATGTGAGAAATTTTGAATGATTCATTAAAATATTTTAATTTGATGCCAAAATGTCTGACATTACACAACTTCGAGTCATTTGTTATTTTAAAAAATTTTAAATTTCAAATGGTAGTAAGTTTAACTCATATTCTTTAAGTGAACATTTTTATATGCTTATGAAATAGTTTTTTTTCTCATTAAATTTTGTTTTAAAGTTCCTTTGTTGTTATACTCAAAGCCTTGAATTTCATTGATTTTACTTTAATTTGAATGGTTTAATTCGAAGAAAAATAACTCTTAATTGCGAAAACATAGAAGTCTATAAAACTCAAAAATTTTTTTATAGAATTAACAAAAGAAATTTGTTAAATTGTTAGAAATTTTGATTGAGTTAGTCTGAAATGAAACAGGATATAACGTGCTCTAAGCCCAATTTGTTCAACCAAAGTCCTATTTAAACACAGAGAAATCAATTAAATTAAATTTGAGCTTTTGCTTTCATTAATTTTATTAAATTTTTAATTAATAAATTAATTGAATTACTAAATAATTCTCATGTTTTGGTTATGCTTATGAAAAAAAAAAATTTATTTCATAACATTTCACTTTGAAAATTAAACGAAATAAAATTTCCTCACAAAATTTATTTTCTAAAATATTCGTATTGTGGAAAAAGTGTGCAAAAAACAGCGAAAAAGTTTTTCAATTAAATTTAATTAAGTTTTATTTATCAAATAATTTTATTTTGTTATGAACTCAATTGACACTGAGATTAGGAAGTAAGCGCATATCCTAATTAAAACTCTGTAATAAACTGATAATTTCTCTTAATCCTGTAAAAGCAAGTTAATCAACTTTTATTTAATCAAATTTTCCATAAAATAAAATTCAAAACAAAAAATTAAATTGCAAAAATTTTATTATAAAGTCAAAATAACAAAAACTTTTTCAGAATTCATTTTATGGTTAATTAAAATGTCAGTTGAATTACATTTTTCAATTTATAATCAATAAAAAGTTAATTAATGAGTGTTTTCTTTATTAAATAATCAACACTTTAGCGTTTAACAACTCTGTTATAAATTAGCGCAATCGTATGAGCAAGAGCATTAAAATAATTCAAACAGTTAGTGCTGAGCACCAAAAGCATATAAAAACTTTGAGTTTAACATCAAAACTTTCAAAATAAATTTGATTAGCGTCAATTGTTGGTAAATTTTTAGTGGGTAGTTTCCAAGGTAGAGACAATTCCAAAAAAAATTTTTTATTTTTCAAGCTCGCCTACTGCCAGTAAAAAAAGTTAGGGCACCAACCTTTACTAAAAAGCTTTCATAAAATTCTTAAATGAACCAAATTTTCAGTACAATTTGTTTAGTTCTGATAGATTTTCAAATATTAAGTAAGAAATTAAAAGTTTCGTTGCAAAATATCTTGGAAATTAACAAAAAAATTTCAATCAAAACTTTTCATAAAAGCTTTTGAAAGCTTTCTAGTAAAATTTGGTGCCCTAACTTTTTTTTTACTGGCAGTAGGCGAGCTTGAAAAATTAAAATTTTTTTTGAAACTGTCCCTACCTTGGTAGTTTCAGACATCAGTAAATTATATAAATTTATTTATTATAGTTTATCAAATGGACAAAAACATGTTTTTATTTGATTCAACTATTACATGTTGAAATCTTTTTTTGTTTTATCTATCACGTGCTCTAACCATTGTTTATTGTTTGTTTACTTATTTTTTACTGAGTTCATTGTAATGTAATAAGCAATAGTTTATTGCATAATGCGATACAGACAAGTTTAAATCCACAATGGAGGATTTTGATAAATTTTTTTATACGTGTTATTTGCCTTAAAATCCTCTGTCTAAGCAAATTTATATGTGGAAGACATACTGAAAAATTGTCTATCTAATTCATTATGAGAGTTTGTTTTAAAATAGTTGGACACAAGAGCTGCATTAAAAAGGTTTTTTTTGTATCTTCATTATTGGTGTTTTTCTAAATTCAAAGTCTGAAAAGACTGTTTGAATTATACAGAGGAATCAAATAAAAAATTTGAATTATTTTTTCATTTTGTTTTACCATGAACTGAGATCATTCAGGATGACTTGAATGTTATACAGACAATGAAAATTAAAATTTGAAAGTATTTAGAGTTCAGACTTGAACGCAGATAGTCAATTATTTACGCTGAGACTTGTATAAGTGACGTTCAAGTTGATTTATTTGAAAGTCAAAAATTTTTTATTTATTTGCGTTCAAGTCCAAACCCTAAAATTTTTCAATTGAATTTAAGTGAAATTGATTACAACATTCTTCTCATTCATTTAATTTTAAATCAAGAAATAAAATTTCATCCAATTCAAGAAACTTAATTAGCAAAGCTTAAAAACTCTTCAGTTTTTATTTCTGTTGATGTTAAATTTTCTTTAATAAGCTTTTTTAAGGCTGAACTTTTAATGAATTCTGAAATTTACAAAAATTTAAAATATAAAAGAAAAAACATAGTAACCATAAAGTGTTCTAAGGCTTTGCTAATTAGAATCAAAGAAATCAAAGGTAAATTTAATTATTTTTATTAAATCAAAGACTTTTGAAACCTTAATTAAATAAGCTCAATTTAAATTATTTTAAAGGTTAAAAAATATCAAAAGAGTTCAATTTAATTATAATTAAATTTTCTGAGAAAATTTTTTATTAATTATTTTATTTTGACAGTTACATTTAAGAAGATAAAAAAACACATCAATGTGAGTATGAAAAGAGCTTAAAAACTATTTTTTATTAAATTTAGTAAATAAATATTCAAATACTTACAAAAACTTTGTCAGATTCAACTTTTTAATGAGAATTTCTATGATTTCTTTTTCCTCTATGTTTTTTCTTTGCTGTATGCATTAAATTTTCTTGAGATGTAATATAATAATTGTCTCGAAGTATTTCAATGATCAAATAAGCATAAATATCGACAAATAAAAACAACATAAGCAAAAATGTTGCAATTATCATGACATATGCATAATAATTGAAAATTGTCACAAGCAATAAAAATATTGATTTGAAAATGATGAAAAATTTGTAAAAACCAATTGCCAAGGGAAATTTTGAAGAATCTCTCTAGTGAAAAAGATATAAAAATTAAAATCGATTCAAATGAAGAAATTTTTTATTTTACCTCTTTGACTCCTTTTATTAATCTCAAATGCGCAAAAATTCCAACGACATTGAAAATTATTGCAAAAACCAAAAAGAGTCCAATTGCTGGAAGAGAGAAAAGAAAGAAAATTTAAATTAATTTTTTATTATTCATTTTTATTCTTAAGTTTTGAAAACTGCGAACTTAAACAAAAAGAAAATTAATTAGAAAATATTGAGTAAAAGATTTCAAGAATTGATTTTAAATTTTTGTAAATTGTATTTTAATAAAAAATTTTCATGTAAAATCTAAACCAATTTATGTATAGACAGCAGACCGGAAGTTTTGTGAAAAAGAAACTACTAGTTTATAGCTACTTTTTATATAAAACTTTGGCCGCTTTAGCCACTGAAAACTTTTTAATAAGCAGCCAAATGTAAATTTTAGACAAATGAATGCTGTAGATGTTTAATTATTGTGGTCATAAACTGCTTTTAAAAAATTTTGGAAAAAAATTTAAAAATCAATTTGACTAATTAATAGATTAGTAGAGCGTCTTAGTGGCCGAGAGATTAGAGCGTTTGAACTGAAAAAAAAAGATGTTAGAGATCCAGGTTCATCCTCAGATGATGGCACTTTTCAAACTTTCAAAAATTTAAATACTTTGACTCAATAAGCGGATCATCCGCTAAATGACTCTGATTATTTTGTATGCTTTGATATGAAAAAATTATTGTAAGGTTTCATGTAAATATTATTATAAAGCGAGTGTTATCCTCTCAACCGGTTAAGGCGAAATAAAGAAATAAATAAATCTGCAGAATCTTGTCTTTTGAGTGATATTTGTTGTTATAATAGATTTTAGCTACTGGCTGTGGATCAGTAGTCTTACAAATCTTCTTATTTTAATAATTTCTTAAAACAAACAAATTGTAGGAAATATATTTTTACAACCTTAGTAAACAACATAAAATTTCTTTTGGTTTACAAGTCATAAACAAGGAGAAATAACTCTATCAAAAATATTCTAACAAATCCAAGGGCTGAGAACTCTTGATAGCAAAAAGAGAGTAACCATTGAAACTCAAAAGTTTTGTATGAAACTAACAAAACTTTTTTTGTTAATTTGTTAGATTTTTTGATAAAGTACTTCACCCTTGAACTCTCTTGAACAAATCAAACAAATTTTTTTTTTTGAAAATTTCATACTTTGTTTTTGCTATCAAGAATTGTTTCTACTTGATCATAACTGCATAAATTAATTTTGGAAGAATTTCGTTTCAACGATAAAATTCTCAGAAGCTTATAATTAATTTAAAGATAAAAAAATTTTCAAAATACTCACGAAATTTGCTTATTTGTGTGCATGAAAATTCAGTATTTGTAACATTAAGTAAAGCATCTTGAGCTTGTTGCGTAAGATCTTGTAAACCTTGTTGTGCGATTTCTGTTAAATTCTTCAAATCTTCTGAATAATTTTCAAGACTTTGTTCAGCAATTAAAATTTTTCTTTCCAAACAAAAATCTTCAACAACTGCAAGTGAAAGAATCAAAACAATTTCAACAACAAGTTGTGCTATTGCCCAAAATAAACCAACACTGAAAAAATTTTAAATTAATTTTAAAAATTTCAAAAAATTTTGTAACTTACTATCCGATGAAAATTCCACCTGATTCGATATTGAAACAGCCCAGGAAATTTTTTGTATTTAAAATTTTTATCGACACCATGATAATTAAAATGTTGTTGTTTTGTCAAGAGTTAAAAATGATCACTGAAGAGTCATTACAAAGAATTTAAGGTTTTCTCGATTCTTTTTGACTAACAGTAAATGTTGAAAATATTGGAAATTCCATTAACTCTTTTTCCCCATGGCAAAAAGATGTATTGCGTTGTACATGAAAAAATCATCTATAGAAGAATTGAGGAGAAAAATATTTCGAGTATGTTCTAGAACGTTGGAAGTAAAAATTTTCCACTCTTGATGGATATTTCTTTCATTATTTTAGGAAACTTTTTATTTTAAATTTCGTAATTGAAGACACAAAATTTGATGCTTTTGATTTTTAAAATTTCTAAGTTTTTAAAATGAAATTTATGCAAGGTTTGGACGCTTCAAAAAACATTCTAAAATTGTCTTATAAATTAATAAAATCATAAATTCTTACCATCTCTGAATTTTTAGTAGATTTTAAACTAAAATTTAATAAGAAAACATTTAAAATATTAAAATTTTTAAAAGCATTTTTGTTTTATTTCTTTAGCTTTTTGCAAGCGTTTTATTGTCTAAAAATTTTTTTAAATATGTTTTTAAATAATTGTTAGATTAAGCTAAATTATATGCAATAAATTTTTATAAGAATTTTAATCTTCAGCCTTTCGTTTCATCTAAAACTATTTGAGTAAATATTTTTACAACCTCAAACTAATATTCTAAATTTATTTAACAATTTTCTTCAAACCATTACAAACAACTGGAACAACTTTAGCCGTAGTCGATGATTCAAAAACACTTTCAACAACTGTTGTTACTTTTTGTGTTGCTGCTGGCAATTCTAATCTTTCATATGTATAAAGCCGGTTCTTTAAGAAATTTTCTTTTTCTTGTATCGGCTTGAATTCTTCTTCTTTTGGCACTGTTATTTTGTCTTTTGCACTTTCAATGGTTTCCTGTGCCAAACCATTTTGTTGTGTTTCATCTTTTTTTGCTTCTTCAACAGTGCCCAAGACACCAGTTGGCGTTTCTAAAGTTGGTTTTTGAACTCCAAATTGTTCAGCTTCAGCTAAAACTTTTTTAATTGTTTCTGCTGCATTTTCAAATTTTTCTTTTGTTGTTTGTTGAATTTCAAAAAGTGTATTTTTTGCTTCTTCAATAATTTCTCCGTTAATCATTTTTTACTTAATCGAGGTCTTTACCGTAAGAAGAATAAATTGAGACTGAAAAAAGTCAATTAAATTGCGTTGTAAGTTTTAAAGAAATTTTTTTCTAGAGTTTTGGAAATAAAATTCAATCAAAAACGTTTTTCCATAGTCTGTTATAAAACGATTTCGCCTTTTAATTTGATTTTGAACTTCAATTTCAAGGTTGTAGATTTTAATTCAAGGGGTGTGAACTTTTGATAAGTAAAACAAAATAGTCGTTGTAACACTTTTTTTTGACATTTTTAATAATTAAATAATTTATTTAGTAAAAGTTAGCATCCCTTGAATTTAACGGAAAGAAAGTACTTGCATAAAAATGTAAACAAAAAAAAGTTGTGAATGATTTCTATGTTGAAAATAATTAAGAGCTGTTCGGATGTTAATTAACATAATATTTGGCCATTTTTATCTCTTTCTTGCATTCTTTAAAGCGCAAAATTCATACAAATTTTTAAAATCTTTGAATGGAGCGTATGAAGACCTAAAACTTTGTGCGTTTATTATGTTACAAAGAATTTTTTATGTCCAAGCGTTTATATGACACAAAGAAATCTAAATTCGGTTATTTATCTTGAAACTTTCAAAAAGTCCTAGGGAATGGATATTGGGACAAAAAGACTTTTACAAAACAGTAAAAATTTGTATAGAGCGTTAAATGTCATTGAATTTTCTCTCTGCTTTAGCATTAGTAATATCCAAACGAATTCTTATGTCCTAAAGTATCAATAATTTTCAATCTTTTAAATTTTCTTTAAAGCTCATTTTTGTTTATATTTTGTAAATAAAAAACCAATCGGTCACACGAAATTTTTATTACATGTAGCCTCTTGGTCTTGGAAATAAGTAATATCTGAACCATTCCTGATGTTGGAATATTTGTACAACACACTAAGTTTTAACATGCACTTACGTGCTCTAAAGAGGGTCAAAAGTGAAAGTTGTTACCACTTAAAATTTTTAAAGTTCAAATTTTCTTTTAAAAGAGTCATTTGACATTTTTGTTTACATTTTGTAATTGAAACAAAATATTTTTCATTCTTGAGAAAAAATTTTTTCAATTTTTCAATGGAAATTTGTTTTAACAATAGCCAAATTACGACTTTTAAATGATTCACAGAATTTATAAAATTCATTAAAGTTTTATAACAATAAAATTTTTTACAGTTGAAAAATTTTCTTCTCAGTATAGTGAATTTCTTTTTCTAAAATTTTTAACTCTATTTATTAATATTATTTTCAACTCATTTGAATTTTTGTTTACATAAATTTATTTTAAAACTTTTTTCAAACTGGAAATAATCATTGGAACAACTCTCGATGAAGTTGTTGGTTCAAAAACATTTTCCAAGCCTGTAACTAATCTTTGTGTTGCAAATAATGGTGTGCTGTCAAATTCATAAATTCTTTCTCTTTGAAGATTTTCATTTTCCAAGCTAGTGAATTTTTTGAGTTTTTCTCTTTTTGGTGCGATTAATCTTTCTCTTGTTCCTTCAATTGTCTCTTTTGTGTGTTTTCCTGCATTTTCATTTGGTACTTTATCAGCATCAGATTTTGTTTTTTCGGCCTTTTCAAAAGTTTTATCAGCTGAAGCTAACATATCTTGTCGAATATCAAATGGTGTCTTTTTAACTGCTTCTGTTTCAGCATCAACTCTTTCTTGAACATTTTTAACTGCATCTTGTGTGCTTTTATATTTTTCATTTTCTATATTTCGAAATTTTTTTACTACCTCTAAAGATTCTTTAACTTGATCACTTCCCATTTTTCTTTTTTTCTTTTTCAGTTGTTTATAGTAAGATGAATATAGTTGAACTGTGAAACATTTCATTATCATGCGTAAAAAATAAAATTGAAAATATTCTAGAGCTTTGGAAATAAATATGTGATGAAAAAAACGACTTTCCAAGATTTTTAAAAATATCCATTGTTTATTTATGAATTTGTAAGCTAAAAAATTTCTATTTTGAATGATTTTAAAAATAAATTCATAGAATTTAAATAGGTCAGATAAAGGGAAAATTTTGAAAATGTAAAATCAGTCGAAAACTTTTAAAATTACAAAAATTAATTAATGTCTACAATTGATTGGCTTGAAAAAAGTGTTTAATATTTTTGTAAATTATGACAAAAATTCTACAAACTTTTATTTTCAGTATAATTAGAAGAATAAATTTTTAAATTCAAAGTTTCAAACCGTTACATGAATAAATTAAATTCAGCTAAATTTTTTTAAATTTAAAATAAAAGATCGATTGACCAAATCAAAGAGTTGTGTATGCTTCTTCTTCTAAAACGCATGTTGCTGAGCCTTTTACAAAAATTAACAGAAATTAAAAATTAGCAGAAACTGTTTTTCCTTTTGTCACAACTAACTTAAATCAATTGTACACTCATTAAAAAAATTTTAAAAAATTTTTTTTCTAAACCCCTAAAAAAAGTTTTAAAAAATATTTTTTAAATTTTAATAAAAATTTTCAAAAATTATTTTTGAATTTTTTGCATAGATTTTGAAATTTTTTAGAATAATTTTTATGTAATTTTGACATAAACTCAGGGAGTAGGGTTTTTCATTACTGTTTAACAGTAACAGTAAAACAGCTGTTTTTTGGCCAAAAATGGAAAACAATAAACAGCTGTTTTTTACGGAGCTGCTTTTACTGTTTTTAAGGGTTTTTTCAAGCAAAAACCATAAGAAAATTTTTCACAACTTTTTTTGAAAAAAAAAGTCTTCTTTTGAAAGTTAATCATTTTTAATATCGTAAAATATCAAATTTTTGTTCTTAGTTAGCTTTTCAAGTATCTTTATTTACTTTAATTTAACGGTCATATGAGATTTAAATTTCGATCGAAGCGCCATCTTGGAAATCTCAAGAAAATTTTTTCAAAATTAATATTTCCCTACTTAACTCGAAGTTAGAGCAAATAAACAGAACAAAACTGATTTGAAAATGCAATTTTTGCTAAAAAAATTTTGTTCTTTCAAAAAACTAGTGAAAATTTTGAAAAAAACAGTAAAAGCAGCTGTTATCAGCTGTTTTTTGAAAACCACTGTTTTTGAAAAACCCTATCAGGGAGCAAGAAAAAAAAGTGAATGAATTTCAAAGTTTCGTAAAATATTCGAATGTTAAATTTCATTAAATTCAAGCAAATTTTTCCTCCTCTTGATCTTTTTGTGTCTGATTGCTCTTGCGAAGTATATATTTTTAATTAATTAAAACTTTATTAAAATTTAGAAAATTTTTTTAAAAATAATTTTTTAGCTTAAGAAAAAATTTTAACAAAGATTTTTTAAATTTATTTTTATCAGTGTAAGAGTTGTGACTAAAAGGCAAAACAGTTTCTGCTAATTTTTAACTTCTATTAATTTTTTAATTAACTTAAAACAAAAATGTCAAAGCATTAAACTTTCTAAGATGAAAACAGAAAATTTCGAAGAAAACAATCAGATCAAATTTCATAAATTTAAAATTTTCAGGAGTGAAAAATAAATTCGAAATAAAAGTTTAACTATTATGAAATGAAAATGCTTCTCTTGAAATTTTTTAAATTGGTAAAAAAAATTAGTCATGTTTAAGAAACAAATCAGTTTGAGGCTCCGATACAATGAATAAATAATAAAACTTCACATTTTTCATGTTCTAAACAGAAAAGTTTCCATATAACATGTAATTATTATGAAATCATAAGCATTTCTGGAAAATTTTATGAGAATTCAAAAAATTATTTATTGTCTATTTAAGTTTTTACTTAAAATTTAATTTTACATCAATCAATGATATTTGGTTTAAATTAAATATTTTATATCAAAATAATTTAAGTATTTTTACCTTATTTAAATTTTTTCAACAAAAATTTCTTATTTAATAATTTTCTTCAAATTAGAGCAAACAGTTGGAATAACTTTAGCTGTACTTGCTGGTTCTAAAACACTTTCTAAAACTGTTGTAACTCTTTGTGCAACCATTGGTGCTTCTTTTTCAAATGTTGAAATTCTACTCATTTGAATGTTTCCTTTGTCTTGCGATGTTTTGACTTCTTCACCCTTAAAAACTGTATATCTATCTTTCGCACTTTGAACTGTCTTTTCTGCAGCATTTTTTGCTTCTTCACCTTTTCTTCCTGTTATTTTAGCTTCATCATATGCTTCATCAGCTGTGTCCATTAATTCTTCTGTTCTTTCATCTGATGCTTTTTCAAAAAATACTGCAGCTACATTTTCCATTTTAGTTTCACCAAGAACAGTTTTGATCGTTTCAGTTGCATTTTGAACAGTTTCTAATGCTGCTTCTTTGACATCATTAATTGTGTTTTTTGCTTCTTCAATAATTCCTAAACTTTCAGTCATTTTTTCTTGTTCTTCTTTACTTCTTTACTGTATGATGAATTGAGTTAAACTAAAAATGATTTTTTTCATTGTGTACACGATATGCACGTGAGTAGGAAATTCTTCTAGATCTTTGGAAATGAATGCTGTAAAAATGACAACTTTCCAAGATCTTCTTTGTAAACGATTCAAATATTTGTAAATTTTTTATTGACTTTTAAAATAAAAATAAATTAAAAATTTTTCCTATTTTTAAATTCTTTGTAAATTTTGTAACGCAGAAATTTGTCATATTTTTATTCGTAATGGAAATTTTAGATATTTACTAAAATAATATTGGAATGAGTAAAATCAAGAGTTGACAAATCGAAAAACTTCCTAAAATATTTATTACTGAAAATTTTCAAAATTTTTATTAATTAATGATCACTTCATTACTTAAATTTTATAAAACTTGCTTTCAAATTTTTTTCAAGTAATTTTTCAAGCTCTTTTATCTCGCATATCAAAATGCAGAATTTACTAAAAGATTTAAAAGAAAAGTTTGAACAGCATATAGCCTCATTTGTATCGGTCTCTTTAGGAATGTTTGGAAAATCTAAATAATATTTGAAATTTAATATGCCTACTTTTTAACATGTCACGCAAAGTAAATATTAATTGTTAAAATCTTGTACAAAAATAATTAAAATCTCAAGAAAAGACAATTAAAAAAGATGAAATGAAATTTTAAAAGCTTCGAATTGATTAGATTGATTTCGATAAATTTAACAAAAAAATCATTTTAAAAATGCATTATCAGCAGTTTTTGTAGTGACAAGTAGTAATTGTCCAAGGGTGGACACTCCATTAATTCGTATGATTTTTTGTGATTATTTGGAATGTTTTTCTGGAAATTTGAAAATTTTTGAAAAAATCTATGTCTATTTTATGATTGTTTCTGACAGAAAACTGAAATATTAGTAAAATGGTACAAAATTTAGAGCTCAAGATCATATGATTCACGCTTTTATGACCGAAAGATAGAAATTTAATTTCATGAATTTTTGAAAATTTTACTCATTAAAATTTCATGCTCTGACTTTGTTTAAACAAAAACTTTTGAGCTGAAACTTGCTTTAAATTATACCTAGAGCTCAACAAAAGATTTCAAAACAGAATTTGTAATGAATTAACTTGTGTAAGTGCTCGGAATTCACTTTTGAATAGGCTTTTATAAAGTATGATTTTTTTTTTTGATTTTTCGTGATTATTCATGATTATTTTTGGAAGTGTCCACCCCTGGCTAATTGTAAGAGAATAAATATCAGTTAAATTAATTAAAACACTGATTGTTTTCTTAATTTTTCAATTTTATTCAAAATTTATTAATTTAGGAAGACAATAAAGGCAAAGTTTAAATTTGAAACCAAAATTTTTCTCAGTCTTGATCTACCATCTTATTTTTAGCGCATTTTTGTTTACAACAATGCAGCTTATATCTTCACTTTGGCTGGCTGTTCGGTGAGGCGCAAGATCTCGAAAACTACAATAGCTAGAGACTTGCGGTTTTTTGCTTTCGATTTATACTAAAAAGTTATTGCGGCGACGCTTAGTTAGAAAGCTGTCACTAATTGCATTATTCGAAAAATTGCGAATTAAAATTTCAATATGGAGTTTAGTTCCAAAATTCGCCACTGAGGGCGCTGCAATCAGAAAATTTTTCCCGATTGCTAAGATTATTTTCGTCACCGCTTTTTTAATTTCAAATTCTATTTACCCGTTATTTTTACCTAAAAAGAATCTATTCTAATGCATGAATTTTAAAATCTAAATCAATATAAATTATTGTTATACTTGTATAATACGAGATTAACAGATTTAATTTTGACAATTTCTAATATAAACAAATGCAAACTTAATTTAAATCAAAGTTTTTATTAATTTAATATCTTTTAAATCATTAGAAATTTTATTTAAAGAGACATCAGTAAACTTGCTTTGATTTAATACACTCACAGCAGATTTAAGTATTTTATCAAATTAAACAGCTTATAAGTAAACGTGAAATTATGTAATTCAATTTTACATTAAAAACTGTATTTAGGTTGAAGTCTTCTGATTATAAAATGAATTCTATAATATTGTAATTTGCTAACAAACACTGATCTGGGCGACAAAAATGCGCTAAAGTACACCGATCCGTGGTCGAGTACTTTCT
>JACWBX010002886.1:1776-13491 GCA_014622435.1 Polypedilum pembai
TTTTTTCTCATTATATAGAAATGATATAAAGACTTAAAATGCAATAAAATTATTTTTTTGGAAAAATCTATTTTTTTCGCCTATGGCCTATAACAACTCTGCATTTGACGATAAATATTAGTTGAGTTATTTTCCTTTTTATTGAATTTTTTAAAAAAAATTGTTTAATGTTTTTACTTTCTTGGTCTGATAATAATTGGCTTTGATAAAAAGAACCTCATTAATATCCTTAAAGATAAAATTTTGTTAAAGGTTATTAAGCTTTAATGATGATGAGTTTAACAAAATTACCTTTAATGATCATTTACTTTTATTTGAACTAGGTTTCATATTTATTTGAATCTCTACAAATGATATCTCAAGGGCAGAGTTGTTGAACTACTGGTCCGTAGCCAGTAACCAAAATCTACTGGAGAAAGTAGTCAAAAGCTACAACTCTGCTCGAGAGAATGGACATTGAAAGCAAAAGGGCAAAAAATTTGCCTCTTTTTCATACAAATGTAAACAAACGGCAAAGGGGCGAATTTTTGCTCCTTTCAATAGATAAAAGTGCAAAAATAAATTTTTTTGCCCCAGTGTCTATCTCCTCGTGATATCTCTAAAAACATGAGTTGTTTAAACGTAAAAAAATCATCTACGCAGTGATAGCCAAATGTGAAAATATACTTGTGACGTACTTATTGAAAAATTTGCTACTTTACAGCACATGATAGCAATTTGTTTTATTTTTAAAGTGCAAACTGTAAATATATTTATTTGTAAAAATATTCATGTCATCGGAAATAATAAAACTAATAAGAATTTTCGATTTTTAATAACAACTATCTTATCAGCACATTTTCTTGATTTAGTTGTGTGTGAGATTGCGAAAAAAAATCATTTAAAAGCAGAAACAAACGAGAAGGCTTTTTTCAGTTCGTTTTTGTATTTCAATCGAGATGGTTTTATGGACTTTAGTTGCGATTCTAGTAGTAATTATATATGTTGCTAGTAATTATTTTCATTCGTACTGGTCGCGCCGTAATGTGCCTCAAAAAAGCCCGACCTTTTTATTTGGGAACATTGGAGAATTGTTTCGTGGTAGAAAAGGAATAGGCGAAGTGTTTTACGACCTTTACAATGAATGCAAGAATCAAAAAGTGATTGGATTATATTTTCTATATCGACCTGCTCTTATGGTCAATGATTCAGAAATTGTGCAAAATGTGATGATTAAAGATTTTAATAATTTTCATGATCGTGGAGTTTTTTACGATGAACAACTCGATCCGTTACCCGCAAATTTATTTTCATTAGAAGGACAAAAATGGCGAGATTTGAGAGTGAAACTATCGCCTGTTTTTACATCAGGCAAGCTCAAAGGAATGTTTTCTACAATCAGAAGCTCTTCAAAAACTTTGGAAGATTACATGTATAAGAGTATTAATAATGGGACAAATACTTTTGATATGAGAGACTTGATGGCTCGTTTTACTACAAATGTGATTTCAAGTGTTGCTTTTGGAATAGAAAATGATTGCATTAATGATCGAGACAATATTTTTCGCAAAATGGGATTAAAAATTTTTGAAACTGATTTTAAACAATCAATGAAATTCATGGCAAGTTTCTTAATGCCAAGCATTCTTTCACTGTTTAAAATTAAAATAACATTTGATGAAGTTGAAGATTTTTTCATGTCAATTGTGCGTCAAACAATTGATCATCGTGAAAAGAGTAAAGAAAATGAGAGAAAAGATTTTATGCAGTTGATGATTCAATTGAAAAATCAAGGATATTTGTCAGCTGATAAGGATGATGAAAATGAGCAAACTGAGAAACAGATTGACACACAAAAACTTACATTTACACAAGTTGCATCACAGAGTTTTCTTTTTTTCACAGCAGGTCTGTTTTGAAATTTTCAATCTTAATTTTTATTTATAAAAAAATTTTATTTAGGATTTGAAACATCAAGCTCGACAACAAATTTTTGTTTGTTCGAAATTACAAAAAATCCTGAAGTGCAGGAGAAAGTACATGAAGAACTTGATAGAGTTTTCAAATCATGTGATATTAATGAAGTGACTTATGAAATGTTAAATGAACTTAAATATCTCGAGTGCTGCATTGATGAAGCTTTAAGAAAATATCCAATAGTTCCTCTTCTCAATCGAGAGTGTACAAAAGAATATAAAATTCCCGATTCAGATATGATAATCGAAAAAGGAACACCGATCATTATTCCAGTATTAGGTCTTCAAAGAGATCCTGAAATTTATGATGATCCAATGAAATTCATGCCTGAAAGATTTTTAAATTCTTCAAATGGTGATGCAAGAACAAAAGGAGTTACATATTTACCATTTGGATCTGGTCCACACAATTGCATTGTAAGTTTATTAAAAACTTAATTTTCCATTATAATTGATAAAATTTTCTTAAAGGGTGAAAGAATGGGAAAGCTGCAGACGAAAATTGGCTTAGCAACAGTTTTATCAAAATTTAGATTCGAATTTGTTGACAAAAGTTACATGAACAAAGAAATCGACTTCGATCCTAAGCAATTTGTTCTCACACCCAAGCAGTCTATAGAATATAGAGCATTTAAGCGAGGAGAATAAAAAATTTCTTTTAAATTTTATGTACTTAACCTAGGTCAATAAAATTTTTGATGATGTTTTCTTTTTTGCTTATGACTTAATTCAGTTTAATAAATGTGCTTTTATTCAATTTGTTAAATCAACTTAAATTCATTTATAACTAATTTTTCTTATATTCAATTTATACTTGACTGAACATTTTCTAAAATTCATCATTAGATGTTTGAAAATTTTGTATCAATGAATGAAATGAAGTTCAAGGTCAATTGATGATCGCCACTTATTGCAGCGGTATATTTTGCGTGGTTCCATGCATATTTTCTTTAAATGCGCATATTTTGTTCAAATTGTTTCCAAGTTTACTTATACATCTCAAATTCATTCAGATTTTATTTAATTTGGTCAAAATTTTAGGTAAGTCAACTTGCATGCAAGATGTACAAAAATATGCGCATACCAGTCAAGTATGCATCAAGTGTTAAACCCTAAGTTTATGTGTTTTTATCATATAAATGAAACTTCTTGAAAAATCTTAAATAGAATTTCTTGAATGCTTGTTTATTTACTTACAGAAAATTCTCCATGTATTTAAAAATTCTTTAAGAATTTTCTTACGTAAAAATTATGAAAGAGTTCCCTGCATGGCTATCTCGCTTATCAAAAAAATTTGTGGCTGAATCATTGTTTTCTCAACGCGTTTCCAAAATAAGCATTTATAAAGAGTTTTATAAATTTCACACATACAAATTTGATTCGTGTTGACTTCGTGAATTATTATCTAGAAATTGCTATAATTTTATATAAATTGAAGTGAACTTCGTGATATTCTTTTAGTATTCTTTAAAATGGTTTTCTGGTTACTTGTCGCGATACTCGCTGTAGTGCTCTACTTCGTTAATCAGCACTATTTCAGCTACTGGTCTAAGCGTGGAATAGCTTATAAAGATCCAGTATTTTTATTGGGTGCAGTTGGTGAATTATTTCTACTTAAAAAGTCATTTGGTGAATATTTTGCTGACATTTATTCAAAATTCAAACGCAACAAAGTCTTGGGAATTTATTTATCTTATCGCCCTGCACTTATCGTTAACGATCCTGAAGTTATCAATGATATTTTGATAAAAGATTTCAATAGTTTTCATGATAGAGGTATTGCAGTTGATGAAGAAATTGATCCATTAGGTGCACATTTATTTATACTCAGTGGTCAAAGATGGAGAGATTTGAGAGTGAAATTATCACCAGTTTTTACATCGGGAAAGCTCAAAGGAATGTTCCCAACAATACGTGATTGTGCAAAAGTTCTTCAAGTTTATGTTGAAAAAAATGTGAAGAATGGCGACGACACTTTCGATGTGCGTGATTTGCTTGCTCGTTTTACTACAAATGTGATTTCAAGTGTCGCTTTTGGAATTGAAAATGACTGCATCAATGATAAAGACAATATTTTTAGAAAAATGGGAAAAAAAGTTTTTGAAGTTGATTTTAGACAAGCAATTTTGCAGATTTTTTCTCTTTTCGTTCCACAAATTATCCTTACATTTAAAATCAAGCAATTTCCAAAAGAAATTGAAGACTTTTTCATGTCACTTGTGAGACAGTCAGTTGATTATCGTGAAAAGAATAAAGATTTTGAGAGAAAAGACATTATGCAGCTTTTAATTCAACTTAAAAATGTTGGCTATGTATCAGCTGATAAAGATGATGATAAAGAAGAAGAAAAGAAAGAAGAAGCTCAAACTGATTTGGGAGAAACATCTATAAAGAAACTTTCATTCAATCAAGTAGCAGCCCAGGCATTTGTGTTTTATGTTGCTGTAACTATATTCATTATAAAATTAAATTTTTTATTAACTAAAATTTATTACAGGGTTTTGAAACATCAAGCTCAACGATGAATTTCTGTCTTTTTGAGTTATGTAGAAACCCTGAAATTCAAGAGAAAGTCCATGCAGAATTAGATCGTGTCTATAAATCAAGAGATGCAAGTGATTTTACATATGAACTCATGGGAGAACTCAAATATCTTGATTGTTGTATTGACGAAGCTTTAAGAAAATATCCAATTGTACCGATTTTGAATCGTGAATGCACAAAAGATCACAAATTTGAGAACCACAATATCTCATTGCAAAAAGGCACACCAATTTTCATTCCTCTCCTCGGTATTCAAAGGGATCCTGAAATCTATGAAAATCCATTAGAATTCAGACCAGAAAGATTTTTAGACTCGTCAAACGGCAATGGAAGAGCTAAAGGAGTTTTTTATTCACCATTTGGCACAGGAAACAGAAATTGTAAGTTTTTACTTTTTGATTTCAATGCAATAAGCTAACAAATTTTTCTTATCTTTTTAGGTATTGTAAGTGTGATTACGTGAATATCATTAAAAAATTTTATGTTATAAATTGTTTTATAGGGCGCACGCATGGGAAAGCTTCAAACTAAAGTCGGACTTGCAACAGTGTTGTCAAAATTCAAGTTTGAATTTGTTGATAAGAGCTATATGCACAAAGAGATTGAATTTGACACAAGACAATTTGTTTTGACTCCTAAAGAGAGTATTAAGTTGAAAGCAATTCCTCGCTAAAGAACAGTGACATCACAATTTTTTTTTCTGTATAGTCAGAAAAAAATTATTAAATTTGTAATGTTACAATGTAATTGTGAAATATTCAATATTTTTGTGTTAATAATTGACCAAAGTAATTTTATAGTAAAATAAAACTAGAAATTATCTAAACTGAGTTTTCATTTTTGCATTATTAAGTGCAATTAAAATGTCAAAAATTTCTAAGTTAATAAGCAAAAGCGAAGTTCGAGGTCATTTAATGATGATTGATTGTTATTAATATTGTAGATATGTTGCGTGTTTACAAAATGTTTATATAAGTATGTGTTCAAAAAATAAAGCGTTGATGAAGCTTTTCAAAAAGTTATATGTATGAGAAGACTAGATAATGTCTGTAATTAATTTTTAAACAATTTTTTCCCTTATTAGAAAATTCATTGAACTTTTTATCTTAGTATTCCTTGCATGGCTATCATTTCTTTTTATCAGAACATTATAAAACTTGACTATCAAAATAATAAAATTCGTAATATTCAGAGAATGAATTATACTCACACATATTTATTTCGTGATCTTTCGTAAAAATTATCTAAACTTCATTCACTATAAATGAGAGAGAATTTTGAGCTTCTCTTTTAGTATTCTAAAGAATGGCTTTCTGGTTACTTATTGCGATACTTGCTGTAGTGCTGTATTTCGTTAATCAGCACTATTTCAGCTACTGGACGAAGCGTGGGATAGTACAAAAAGATCCGGTGTTTTTGTTGGGTACGGCAAAAGATATGTTTTTATTAAAAAAGCCGCTATGTGAATATTTTACGGACATCTACAATGAATTTAAACAGCATAAAGCTGTTGGATTATATTTTTCCTATCGTCCTGGTCTAGTTGTTAATGATCCTGAAGTTATCAATGATATTTTGATAAAAGATTTCAATAGTTTCCATGACAGAGGAATTATTGTTGATGAAGAAGTTGATCCATTAGGTGCACATTTATTTTTACTTGCTGGTCAAAGATGGAGAGATTTGAGAGTGAAAATGACACCAGTTTTTACATCAGGAAAGCTCAAAGGAATGTTCCCAACAATACGTGATTGTGCAAAAGTTCTTCAAGTTTACGTTGAAAAAAATGTCAAGAATGGCGATGATACTTTCGATGTGCGTGATTTGCTTGCTCGTTTTACTACAAATGTGATTTCAAGTGTTGCTTTTGGAATTGAAAATGACTGCATCAATGATAAAGACAATATTTTTAGAAAAATGGGAATGAGAATTTTCAAAGTTGATTTTAGAAAGTCAATTGAGCAAGTTGTAGCATTTTTTGTTCCAAAGCTTTTTATTGCTCTAAAATTGAAGCAGATTCCAAAAGTAATTGATGACTTTTTTATGACAATTGTGAGGCAGTCCGTTGATTATCGTGAGAAAAATAAAGATTTTGAGAGAAAAGACATTATGCAACTTTTAATTCAACTTAAAAATGATGGATATGTATCAGCTGATAAAGATGAAGATAAAGAAGAAGAAAATCAAACTGATTTAGGAGAGTCTACAATAAAAAAGTTAACTTTTGAACAAGTAGCAGCTCAGGCTTTTGTTTTCTTTATTGCTGTAAGATTTCTAGATTTAATTCTGTTTAATATAAGTTAAATTTTAAAAAATCATAGGGTTTCGAAACATCAAGCTCAACGATGAATTTCTGTCTTTTTGAGTTATGTAGAAACCCTGGAATTCAAGAAAAAGTTCATGCAGAACTAGATCGTGTTTGCAAATCAAGAGATACAAGTGATTTTACATATGAACTCATGGGAGAACTCAAATATCTTGATTGTTGTATCGATGAAGCTTTAAGAAAATATCCAATTGTTCCAATTCTCAATAGAGAGTGTACAAAAGACCACACTTTTGAGAGTCACAATATCTCATTAGAAAAAGGCACACCAATTTTCATCCCAATTATGGGTATTCAAAGAGATCCTGAAATCTATGAAAATCCATTAGAATTCAGACCAGAAAGATTTTTAGACTCGTCAAATGGTAATGGAAGAGCTAAAGGAGTTTTTTATTCACCATTCGGCACAGGAAATAGAAATTGTAAGTTTTTTCAAATTCCAGCTTGTGTTTAATTGTCTAATATTGTTTTTCTTATCAATTTCAGGTATTGTAAGTATGATGAGATTGATATGATTTTTTTTATATTTTATATTCTTTGATTTATAGGGTGCTCGAATGGGAAAGCTTCAAACTAAAATTGGTCTTGCAACAATGTTGTTGAAGTTCAAATTTGAATTTGTTGATAAAAATTACATGAACAAAGAAATTGAATTTGATTTAAAGCAATTTTTACTTGCATCAAAAGATGATATTCGATTGAAAGCAATTCCTCGTTGAATCATAAATTCTTAATTTTATTCGCTAATAAATAATTTCTTTAAGAAATTTGAAAAATATCACTAGAATTGTGAAATATTTTGATGAGTTAAAAAAATCTACACGTGATGTACTTAATAAAAAGATATTTATCAAACAGAACATTAAAAGCTTTTGATTAAATATGAGTAAAAACAAGGGAGAGGAACTCTATCAAAAAATCTAACAAATTAAGAAAAAGACTTTGTGAGTTTCAATGGTTACTCTGTTTTCGCTATCAAGAGTTCTAACCCCTTAGGTAAAAGATTAAATTTTCAAGTAATTTGATTTCAGATAAGAAAATTGATAAAAATTTTCAAAATTTTATTTAAACTCAAATCAGTTTAAGTTTATTTTCTAAGCAAATAAATTGAATTGAAGAAAAAACTTGATAACAGTGAATTTTTTTAACGTCTTTGAAATTTTCATTTAACTACTATTTCACAGACATCTTTTTCAAGTGTAAACGATAATTTTTCCAAAATATAATATTCAATGAAGGAATTTTGAATTTTTAAGTATTTAAAAAGAATATTTAACATTTAAAACATAAAAATGGGTGATCAACGGAATCAAGTCATAAAAGGCAATCCATCTCAATATGTGAAATTAAACATCGGAGGTAAGAAGCTCTGACATTGTTGAGCGAAATTATTTCCAGGGTGTTCCTCTATTTTAATTTTTTAGGATTTTTATACTATACGACAATTAGGACATTAACAAAAGTTGATTGTATGCTACGAGCCATGTTTTCAGGCAAATTAGAAGTTTTGACTGATGCAGAAGGCTGGGTTTGTAGAAATATAATTTTTTTAGTGTTTAATTTTTGTTTCCTAATGTTATAAAATTATAATTTTAGGTCCTTATAGACAGATGTGGTTTGCATTTTGGTACAATTCTTAATTTTTTAAGAGATGGAAATGTTGCATTACCAACTGAAAATCGTGCATTGGCTGAGTTATTAGCAGAAGCAAAATATTATTGCATTGAAGAACTCGCAGAATCATGTGAAAGAGCTCTCGATATTAAAAGGAAAGAAATTCAGCCAATTTGTCGAGTACCATTAATAACTTCACCATCAGAGGAAAATTTTCTCATAACATCGTCCACAAAACCGGTAATAAAACTGCTCATAAATCGACATAATAATAAGTACAGCTACACACCGACTAGTGATGACAATTTGTTAAAAAATATTGAACTTTTTGACAAACTTTGTCTTAGATTTAGTGGACGAATTCTTTTCATAAAAGATGTTATTGGAAGTAATGAAATTTGTTGCTGGACATTTTTTGGCAACTCACTTAAGGTAGCAGAAGTGTGTTGCACTAGTATCGTTTATACGACTGACAAAAAACACACAAAAGTAGAATTTCCAGAGGCTCGCATTTATGAAGAAACATTGCACACATTGCTCTATGAGAATCGCCAAAATCCCGATGCAGAATTGCTTCAAGCGACATCAACTATTCGAAGTGGAGCAATAAACTATACTTCAGATGAGGAAGATGCTTGTGGACTTGCACGATTACGTTCAAACAAGCAGAATAATGCTCCAACACCAAAGGCTGAATAACATATTATTCAAAAGTCTTCATCGCTGGGCATTCGCGTGTTTAGGCTCAAATGAGAATTAAGCATACTGCGTGAATACAACCGATTTGTGAGACTGTTGACTGAATGATAAAGAAGGAATAATTTAATAAGATGAAAACACCAATACGTTTTATAAGTGTCTCAATACTGTCTTTCGAAAAGTTTTAGTGCATATTTGGAATGATGTTATGAGACATAATAGAGGATAAAATAATTAGATGACATTAGCTGACAGTAGCTAAATATTTAATCTCAAAAAATGACATCTACAAATTTGCACTAAAAATTTCTATTCAATTCAACCTCTAAAAAACTAAAATGAAGAATTTAAAATTGCTCCAAAAATGAATATTTACTACAAAATGTAGGTGTTAATTATATTACACAGTGGAAAAAAGTAGTTTGTTAGTTTTCTATGTCTGTTTATAAAAAGAAAATCGTATATGATCCTAATAATCTAATATAGTTGTCATATATTGTTATTTTATTCTATACTTTAGTCTTTAATGTGTAACTGTACTTTATGAAAAGCAAAAGGAATGAAAAATACAGAAAATAAATTGCCAGTCAAGAAACAGGAATATTTTGTAACGACTTTTTGTGAGCAAATTTGAATTAAGAAATTGAGCAAAAATTCAAAACATATTGCTGCTCAGAATATTGTGTATGTTTTTGTGTAAAATTCAATGTCAAATAAGTAAATTGTGATTATTAAACTTTAATCAAAGTGAGATACAAGTAAAAATTCATCAAAATAATATTTCTCAAAAAGAAATCATCGAATAACAAATTAATGGGTAAATATACTTACAGTGAAAAGTTTTGCTTGAAAATTCATTTTGTTTGACCGACTTAAATGTTTTAAAATCAGATTTGAAGCATTACATATTCTTTATTTGAATTCGTGTCATTTAATAAGCAAGCTCATAATGATTTACAAACTTACAAATTTACGAGAATAACAAAATTTTGAAGTTATCATTTGAGTAAATAATGCGCTTAAGAAACTAAAAATGTTGAATTCTCAAAATTCTTATCAATTTGCATTTAAAAAATATTTTTTACTCTTTTTGTAGATAACATATTGATGTGAATAAACCAAAACAGTCGTCTAAAGTACGTGTTATCAACGAATCATTAGAATAAAGATGACGGAGAGAGGTCGTGATACAAATTCTTTTCAACCGACAATGGTTGATTTGGGATTTGTTGCAACAGCATTTAACGTTTTCATGAATATTATCGATCCATTTAATATTGGAAGGAGATTCATCTTAAAACCAATTGCAAAGGTATTAATTGATGCATTTGAAGAGTATAAAGCTAAAAGTCAAGACAAATTGGAAACGACGCAAAATGCGATTTTAAAATTAATTGCTGTCATCACAGTTTTCTTTTTGCTGTTTTGTGGAGCGGTTCTTCTCTATATTCTCTTTTACTTGACTTATATGCCAACAGTAATTCAAATCAAACCGGCATACATGCAGTATAATAAAATTTGTGATGGTGATTCAAAAACTTGTGATTATGGCAGCAAAATGTCGGGATATCATACTTTTCCACAAGCTCATTTGCAACTCAATAAAAATCAGCTAATGATGGTTGGTCAACCTTACGTACTTACAATCAAACTCGAATTGCCTGAAACACCTCGTAATCAAGAACTCGGAATGTTTATGCTGTGCATGGACATGAAAGATAAAGATAATCTTCTCAAATCACATGCATGTCGATCAACAATGTTACGATATAGATCTCCTTGGTTGCACAAATTAAAAACTTTCCTACTCATTCCACTTTATATATTAGGCTATGAAGAAGAGAAACAAATTCTAGATATTGAAATGTTTTCAAGCTACATTGACACGACACATCAGGTCACTGATATTTATGTGGAAATTCAATCGAAAGTAGTTGAATTTTATTCTGTCACATTACAAATTACTGCTCATTTCACTGGCTTGCGATATCTTATGTATCATTTTCCAATCATTTCTGCTATTATTGGTATAATTTTTAATCTCATGCTTTTATCATTCATCACACTGCTCTTTTGGTATCAGAATAATTATGAAATGGAATGGATAGATGATGCACGAAATAAATATTCTTTTAAAAAACCACCAAAGAAATATGATGAAAATTATGAGAGGAAGGAATCAACTTCAATATCAACGACAGATGAAAATGTGAGCATTTTGGATAATTCAGAAGATAAATTTGAATTTGATGATGATGTAATGCTGTTTGAAAAGCATAGTAGTAAGACTGAAGAATGAACAGGAAAAAGGCTAAGTTATTTTTAATTTTTTTATGATAATTTTATTATAGGACAAAATTCAAACAAAGAAAATCAAAACCAAAAAAATCTGAACAATATGGGCACTCGCAGAAGAAAATTACTCCCTATACACAAGTGTTGATATAATGAAAAAGATTTTTCATTCTGTAGAACTAATTAGTAATACAAATGAGATATTAACATTAAAGTTTGGTTTCATTGATAAAAAGTTATAGCAATTCAAAGTTAATTTCGTGATGAATAATTTTCGTAAAA
>JACWBX010002888.1:0-46773 GCA_014622435.1 Polypedilum pembai
CAAAGTAGATTCTACTTTTACAACTCTGTGTCACAACAATGCAAAATCATTACGGGCACTAAAATTATTAGTTTTAAACAAAAAGGAAAAATAAACATCAGTTTGAAACATTTATGCTTTATCATGTATTAACGTGTTTTATCGTGCATTTAGGTGCTCTAGTAAGTATTTTAACGAAGTCTAAATCAGAAGTTTTTATCATCTTACTTTAAGTAATAAAATAAGAAAAACTTCAAATTAAATTTTTCAATTTCTAATGTAAAATCAAATATTTTTTAGACAACTTTTGCCAATTAAATTTAATTTTTATCATTTGCCTAACTGTTCATTGCACTCTGATTAAAAGTTGTGACTGAAAGTTTCCAATGCTTTTGTTATTGTTTTCATAAAGAAACAACTTGAATGTTTGTTTTTCTCACTTTCAATTGTTGATGTTTTCTCTCATTTACCTGAATTGAGAGAAAAGAGAAGAGAGAGAAAATTTTTTATATATAAACAAATTTTTAGTGATGCAGAAAACATTTCGAATCGAAACGTTGAAGTGAACACGTCAAGAGAAGAAATAATTAATTTATAAAAGTGAGTCATAAAAATTATTTTTAGAATTCTTAGAAATTTTAAATTTTATTGTAAAGTTTTGAAAAAGAAAATTTCATCATTGTCTGAGCAAAATTTCAATTTTATTTCATAATATTATGACATTGCTTACGAACTAACAACGAGTATAAAGCAAATAGTTCCAGAGTCGTACAGAATATAATTTTACAAGATTAAACGTTTTAATATTTAATTGTTTACTTTGTTTTCGTTATCAACAGTTGTTTCTAATTACTAAAAATATTTAATTGATTTAAATTTAATTAAGTTAAAAATTTGATTTAATTTTCATTACACAGAGAAAAAAATACTTTTTAACTGACATAAAGTTGAATCTAATAAAACTATTTTTGTTAGATAAAAAGTATTCTTTATGACAATCATAAATTTTTTATATGCAAACTTTTTAGACTTCCAAAAAACTTTTTTAAGTTCAAATAAAATTTTAATTTTTTATTAGATTTAACTTTATGCTACTTAAAAAGTATTTTTCTCCATGTAACTTTGCAATTTTAAGTCTTCTAAAATTATATGATAATAAAAAGGATTATTGAAATATTACGTAATACAAATTCTGACCCTCTTGATAACTGTGCCTTGACAACAGATAGCAGAAGTTTCAACTTAGAATCAAAAATCTTTTTTTATAGAATTGTTAAACTGCTGGTTTGTAGTCACAATTTGCTATAGCCGATTACTACTTTTCAAAAAAAATACAGCTAGAAGCAAAGGGGAAGAACACTAACAAAAATTTTTTTTGAATTTAATACAAAATTTTTGAGTTTCAATGGTTACTCTGTTTTGACTATCAAGAATTGATTCCCCTTTGGCATTATGTAATTTCCAAGCAATCTTAAATAAATTTCAAACCTTTTAACTAAATTTATTTTCTTCTATTTTTAGATCATTTGACAAAAAAAACGTCACGTGGAAAGAAAGAAGAGAAAAAACATTCTAGTCATCACCAAAAATTTCATCATATTGAAGAAATTAAAATTCATTGAATTTTAGAAGACTGAAGAAATAAAATTACAAAAAAATTATTTAAGCAAAAAATAATTAAAATTTTTTGTAAAATAAATTCAAAAATTTTACAAAAATAATAAATAAATCTAGACTGTAAGAATACAGTCAAAAAGCTATAAAACTTGAGAGAAAAAAATTAGAAAACAATCAAGTTTGTCTTTTACAACTTCTTTTATTAGAAATTTTTAAACTTTTAGTAAATTTACATAAAAGTAAAAAAGTTTAGCTAAAAATGTCTGTTCGTTACAAGTTCAAAAGTGAAGCAACATTCAATCAAATTAAATTCATTGGCATGGAAATTTCAGTTGAAGACGTCAAAAAGGAAATTTATAGACAAAGAAAATTAGGAAAAAGTGAAAATATTGACTTGATGGTAAGTTTATTAAAAAATTTTTAAATTTTGATAGCTAGAAATGAAGTAATGATTGAAAATTTTGTAAAAATTAAAAATTAATGTGGAAAGTATTGAAAAATATCAAAAAACATTTTTTAAACTTTTAATCAGGCGTGGATACACAAAGAAAGAGCAAAAATGATCAACAAATTGCTTTTTATTGTTCTTTGTTGAACTTTAAGAATTTATTCTGTTTAAATTAGTGCCAAAGTACAGGAGAAGAGTAAAAAAGAGCAGCAAAAAGCGACATGTGTCTACGCCTGTACTTAATGAAGTTTTAGTTTTTAGCGCATTTTTGAAAAAAAAATGCAGCTTATACATTCACTTTGGCTGGCTGGCTGTTCGGGTGAGGCGCGAGATCTCGAAAACTACAATAGCTAGAGACTTGCGGTTTTTTGTGTTTGATTTGTGCTAACGAGTTACTGGCTTATCGCTTAGTTAGAAAGCTCTCAGTTCTTGCATTATTTGATAAATTGCGAAATAAAATTTCCATATTAAAAATTGTAAACAAAAATTTTTTTGCGGCGACGCGTTTTTTTCGCGCCTTTTTTAAATTTTAAATTCCATTTAACCGTTATTTTTACGCAAATATAATCTGCTTTTAAAAAATGAATTTAAAAATCTAAATCAATTTAAATCATTGGGAAACTTAAATAATGCGATATTAACACCAATTTTGTTACACAGATGTCCTAAATTACCTGTGATAATATTTACAAAAACTCCACTATGAAAATTGTAGATGGCGCTTCAAAACGATTTAGGCGCCATCTACAATTTCTACAGCGGAGTTTTACTATAAATATTATCACAGGAAATTACAGGCCGCCTGTGTAACAACTCTGATTAACACATTAAATTTTCATATTTACAACATGTTGATGAATGCAAAATTGATTTCGATGGAAATTTTCTTATAAACTTGAATATGGTTAAAGTATCAGAATTTCTATCCAAATAAGCTTCTGTAAATTTGCTTTAACTTGACACACTCAGAAATTCTGATTGTTGTAATCAAATTAAAAAGCTGACAACTTAACATAAAGTTTTGCAAGTCAACTTTGTTTTTTCATTTGTATTTAAGGTAAAGCCTCTGTTTCTAAAAACGAATTAATTAACTCTGTTATTTGTAACAAACACTGATCTGGGCGCCAAAAATGCGCTAAAGTACACCGATCCGCAATCGAGTACTTTCACCAATTTTTTTTTTAAAATTTTAATCAATATTTCGCTCTCTTAGAAAAAGTCAAGTGGTTAGAACTCTTGATAGCGAAAACAAAGTAGCCACTGAAATTCAAAAATTTTGTATGAAACTGACAAAAAATCTAACAAAAAAGGGAGTTCTTCCCCCTTGGAAAAAGTAATAATCTTTTAATTTAAAAAATTGAAATTGTTTTGTTCAAAGCCTGAGAGCTCTTTATGTTTACTATGATTATTTTTGTTTACATTTTTGTTAAAATCACAAATTCTTAAGGATAAATTTTCACAATCAAAAACTGATTCTTTATCTTTATGACTAAAGAAGTAAAAATTTTTCAGGCAAAAAAAGTTGATTTAAGAAAATTTGACATAAAAAAGAAATCAAAGACAATCAAAATTGAAATCAAAAGACTTCTCATGCCTTGATTTTATTTTAGTTTTTTATTCCTACAATTTTTAAAAACTTCTTTGATTTTTTAAATGAAACAGAATAAATCAACAAATTTTTATTAAAATTATTTTTTATATTCTTTTGTTTAAACTTGAAGGAATTCTCAGTCTTAAATTTTTATAAACAAAGCTAAAATAGTTTTCATAGTTTTGACAATTTCAAAATTTAATTAAATTCTTTGATTTTTAAAGAAATAATTTGCTTTTTACACAATTTAAATTTTATCAAAAAACTAAAATATACGTTAACATTCCTCTTTTATATTTTTGGTATAGCACGACTTATAATAGAAATGTTTAACGTAGTTTTTTGGTTTTTCGGGTTTTATTTTTCCGAAAAGTTGGACATTGGGACAAAAAATTTATTTTTGACTTTTTTTGTACGAAAAAAGAAATTTTTTTTAACTATCCTGCCCAGTGTCTATCTTTTCATATTTTTTGCATATGAATCAGAAAATTTTCAATCTTTGCTTTGAAAACTTAAATATTTTAAGCAATTGGCTTTTGATAGCTCTAAAATTACATTTTGACCTTGAAATATCTTTCATGTTTTTTAATTCAAATTTTCATCCTATTTTTAGATATCAAACGCAAACACAGGTGAAAAATACACTGAAGAGACAACTTTAATCCCAAAAAATTCATCACTTACAATCATTCGAGTTCCAAAAGCATCAACAAACAATAACAATCGAAATTATTTAAATAAAAATAATTCAGATTCTCAAAATCAACAACAAAAGCTTCAATTAGCTCAAAATAATTCAGATCTTACAAAAATGAATGCAACAGAAGAAGAAAAGATTTTAGCTATGATGATGCAAAGCACAGCTGATTATAAAAATTTTCTTTACAGTCAAGATCATAGTTTAAAGCCACCATCAAGTTATATTTGTCGTAAGTGTCACATTTCAGGTCATTTTATCCGAAATTGTCCATTTAACATCACAAAACCTCAAAGATTTGATCCAAAAGTGAGAAAAGAAAATAAAAAAATGACTGGAATTCCAATGACAATGAGAAATCTTCAACAGCAACAGCCTGAAGTTTTAAAACTTGATATTAAAGTTTTTGAAATTCCACAAAACTTGTGTTGCAGTTTATGCAGAGAAATGTACAGAAAACCAGTCAGAACTCCATGCTGTGCTTCAACTTACTGTCATGAATGTGTTGTGAAAGCTCTAATGGAAAGTAACGAGTATAATTGTCCTAAATGTGACCATAAATATATTTTCCCTAGTGAACTACAAAATGATGAAAATATGAAAATGGAAGTTGAGAAAATTAAAACAAAAGGAAATAAAATTGCTCTACTTAATACTTAAAAAATTAAACTTTTTAATTATCAATTAAATAAGCAAATAAATGAAAATTTAATTAAAAAAAACTTTATAACTTTAAATAAATTGAAAATTGCAAGGTAGAGACAGATCAAAAAAATTTTCATTTTTCTTTCTTCTTAAAGTTTATTAAAAATGAAAGAAATAAAAAAATACAAAATCAAGACTTGAAAAATTTTCCTATCGAAAACTATTTGTAATTTTCTTGATTTCTAATGTCTTGATGTAATTTTTACACAGCCAAGTTTTAGTCCGCCGTCCATACATAAATTTTCTTAGACGACGGATTTTGAGGCGAATTTCATACATAAAATTTTCGATAAAGTCCGACGTAAACGGATTTAATCTTGACTGTTTATTCATTTTATGATAAAAATTAATAAGATTTAAAGCTTTTTTTTAAATTTTTAGTGTTTAAAATATTTCAAAAAATAAATAAAATACAATGAAAATTTTAAAGTTTCATTTTTTAAAGCTTTAGAAATCTTTGAATTTATTTAAATTGCGTTCAAGGCGTGAGAACTTTTTTGATAATTTTCTTTGATTTTTTTCTTTTACTAAAAATCCTAAAACTAATCTTAATAACTCAAAAGAATGTGACAAACTCAAAGAATAAAAATCTAAAAGAACTGTAAAGCTTCGTGTTGTTATTTTTAAATTTTAGCTCTTTTAGCCCCAAGTCCCTTCCAAAAAATAATACTTTTCCGAAAAAACAAAAATATCTTGATGTGAAATATCAAAAGAGTTCTCAGGCCTTGATTGCGTTACGTAAGCTTTTTGTTCTTCTAGTATGCATTTAAGTGTTGAACCCAAAATATTTTGTAAATTTTAAAAGAAAATAAATAAATGAAAATTTATAAAACATTTTAAAATTCCAGAATAGATTTATTTTATTTTATTTCAGCTCTTCATTCCTTCATAAAAATGGATCATAAGTTTAGAAATACAACTTAAGTTGAAGTTCAATAAATTTTTATTATTTAGTCGTGACTTTAAAAATTAATCAAAATTAAAAGAAATTGTCGAGGTTTCAAGTTGAGTTGAACTTCATATCGGCTCTTCATTTGTTGAAGAAGGTGTAGTATCTGTACTTGTTGTCATAGATGTAGTAGTTGTAATTGTTGACAAAGGAGTTGTAGTCGTACTTGTTTCTGATTGTGTAGTAGTTGAGTTTGTATTTGATTGTGTAGAAGCTGGAGTTGTTGTTGATTGCGATGTAGTTGAGCTTGTTGTCGATTGTGTAGTTGTTGAACTTGTTGTAGGTTTTGTAGAAGTCGTCGAACTTGTCGTTGTTGTTGTCAATTTTGCTGTAGTTGTTGTTGTTGGTTTTGTAGTAGTTGTTGTTGTTTTTGTTGTAGTTGTTGTTGTTGTTGAAGGTTTTGTTGTTGTGGTTGTAGTTGTCCTTCTTGTAGTAGTTGTAGTAGTCGTTGTTGTATAACTTTCAATATCAGGAACCGAAGGATAAACAAGTTGATCTTCAATTCCACAAATATTTTTACCAGCAAGAATTTTAAAATATCCACCATCACCGAAATCTTCAGACCTGATAAAAAAAACTTTTATTTTCAATTTTCTAAAGAAAAGTTTAAAATTTTACCAAGAATTTTTACAAATCCAATAAGGCATTGGTGGATTAACTGAATCATTAAATCTAATAAAAAAAAATGTCAAAAATTTTCATTTTTTTAAAAATTTTCTAAAGTTTTCACTCACCCATAACCAACAATAAGAACACTATGAGATTTGCTTGGTTTACAATTTGGATCAGAGTAAATACCATCAGAATAATACCAAAATGTAGGATATCCACCATTCATACTTGCTGCAAAAGGACCAACAGCAGCTAATGCATTTCTTAACAATTGTGCATCTTTCGATTGAATTCTGTAGTAACCATTTGCAGTTGCAACAGCTCGTGATCGATTAAATTTGCAATTTTGTTTAATGTTCGGAGATAACTGGATAAATGGATAAGTTGAATCACTTTCAATTCCATCTGAAACTGTTTCAATGTATGTCCATGAAGCTCCTTGACTACCACCACTGCAACCCTAATTAGAATAAAGGTAACTATAAAATATCTGGAGAAACTGTGAATTTGGCAAAAAAATCCTAAAAGCAAAATTTTATTTAATAACTCAAAAAACTAAAATTTTTGTCTTCTTAAAGTTCAAGTTAGGTATTTAAAAAGTAAAAATTTAGCATTTTTCTTTTCAATTCTTCACTTTTAGAAAGTTAAAATTATTACCTTGTTACCATAAAACCCTATACTGCAATCAACAATCATTTGCTCCGACAATGACACGCTTATATTATTTTTAAGACACCAATGAGCTTCTAAAGCTGCTGCAGCACTAGATAAAAATAAGAATTTAAAAAAAAAAATATTTTTGTGACGGAAATATTGAAACTCAAAAATTTTTTTATGAAAATAGGGCTTCTCAAAATCCTAATCTCGATTGATTTTCTGGATCGGAAAATCTCGAGAAGTCCCGTTCCCGATTTTTGATTTTTCAAAAATAAAAAATTGTCTTTATTAAAAAACTTCAAACATTTTAAAACTTTCTAATGAAGTTTTTCCGCTTGTATTTTTTATGATTCAAACTGTTAATTTTTAAATTTGATTAACAAGGATTGAATTGTACTAAGAAATTATTAAAAATTTTAATTCATTTGTCAAAATTCTCCAGAAAAAAATAAAGAAAAAAATCAAAAAAAAAAAAGAAAATGGAAGAAAAGGATGGAATTTTTTTCAAATAAATTTCCTCTATATTTCTTTTTGGAAAAGAAAATATGTGTCATGATAAAATTCTAATAGGCTTTATGAACGAATGAATGAATGAAATTTTTAAATGAGAATTCACTACAATTAGTTTTAATGAGAAAACTGTGACTTATTTAATAAATTTTCTATTGTGAATATTAAAAATATTTTATAAAATTCTCACCTAAAAGCATAGCAACTGTTGCAATAATAAGATTCATCTTTAACTCTTGTAATACAGCCACTATCACGCCAATCTAAATTCATAAAAAAATATTCAACTTTTTAAATAAGAAAAAATTAAAAATTAATTTAACCTATTGATGGTGGTCCAGTTGGAAAATCTTTTGGATCAACATAAGTAAGTGCTCGACTTTCTACTAAAGGTGGAGGACGAAAATTGACAGCAGTAAAATTCTTAATTAATTCTGGATCTTGATCACAAAAATGAGTTGGCGCAAGAGTAAAAGTCAAATTTTCATTTTCATTTTGTATTTTAATAAATTCTGTACAATTTTTATAATAAAGCATTGCAATAAACTCAGCAAATAAATTATCATAACTTTTATTAAATTTCACTTTATATTCATCGAATTCTTGCTTGAATTCTGGTGTGAACCAAAAACAAGACGCAAAAGTGATGAAAACTGAAAACACAACTAAACTCAACAACTTCATGATTTAAACTGTGCAAAATTTTGCCAATAAAATTTAATTTTCATTTAACTTGTGTCTAGCGAGGCGATTTGTGTCACGAAATCGTGTAAAAGTCGTAAAAAGTTAAAATTTAATGAAGTTTGACCTTTTGAAATCAAATTTTTAAGCAATTATTATAGCTTTGATATTTATTTTGAGCAACCTAAAGCTTAAAATGATGAACAAAGTGTGCAAATTGCTAAAAAATGGCAAAACTCAAAAGTAAACAGCGGTAAATAACCGGAAATTCTAAAATTTTACAAATATTCACGACCTAAATAATTTTTTCATTAACTGTAAATTTATCATTTTAATTTGTAAATAAAAATTATATTTTGATGGAAATTTAAATGGATTTGAGCTAGACTAAATTGAATTTTCATCAATTTTCGCTTCAAATTCATATTTTGAATTTTCTTCATTCAATTTTTCAACAATTTTTGTCAATTTTTCTTGATTTTTCAAATGATTTTTTGTTAAAGTCTTTAAAATTTCTCTATTTTGATTAGTTTCAAAATTATCAAAAATTATTTTTAAATTTTTCAAAGAATTGTCAGGAAAAATTATACAATCAAAAAATTCAGCTATTTTACTAATATGATATTCTAAAGAGCTGTTTGAGAAATCAATGTAGAATAAAATTGAATGAATTTTTTTATTTTTTACTAACGTTGGACTTGGTAAAGTTTTATAGCAATAAAAAGTTTCAAAATTTATTTCTTCACAATTTGGAAGATTTTCAAGAATTTCAGCAAATTCTAAATTTGTAAAATTTCCATAAAGTGTCAAATTTGTGACATTTTCTCCCATAGTTTTCATCATGTTGATCAAAATCTTATGTAAATATTCTTGACCATTCACTAAATTAATTGTTAAATATTTTGGTTGAATATTAAGTTGCAACAAAATTTGAAGACTTTTCCAATGTGAATACTAAAAAAAAGAAAAATATTAGTTTAAAAAAGAAATTTATTACAATTTTCAGCATTCATACGGTGAAACGAATGTTTTCTCAACCAAAACTTCTGTAACAATTTTTTTCCATGATTTTTGTTTAAAAATTTTGAAGCCAAATTAATTAGGCTGTTATTTATCGAAATTTTTTAATTTTGAAAATTTTCAAAAAATAAAGAAATTTTTATAATGAAATAAATATCTTTTACGAGAAAGATTTCGTCTTCTAAATGGAGACTACAGTAAATTTAAATATTTTAATTTTGATTAATACACACAATAACATCCAACCTAGAGAACTTTTCAATTTATGACTGATAAAGAAAACTATCTATAAAGTTTTTCCGCCACAACTGTCAAAATTTCATTTTTATGGTAAAATCATTAATACTTACAGTCATCAATGATATTTTAATTTTCTTCCCTTCCTCTCTCATTATTTTTGCCATTGTTTGCCAAACTTCTAAACAAATGCTACAATCTTTGAGAATTTCATTAGGATTTTCTAAACTATTTAAATTTACATAAAATCCGTTCCAATTTTTTCCAAACTTTACAAATGGTTCTAATAAATCTTTTAAAATTTCAACTTTATCAAAACTTTTAAAGTTTGGGAAATTGTCAAAGAGCTTTTCAAAATTTTCTTTTTTAAATTCAAAATTTTGAATATAAATTGATTCAAGATTTGGAAAGTCATAGAAAAATTTTGTTAACAAATTTTCATTACTTTTAAATTTCAAATCAAATTTTAAAATTTTTAAATTTTCATTTTTGTGTCTTAAATTTGTGAATTGTTTTTCATCATTTTCATCAAATTCTATATAACCTGAAAAACTTAAATTCAAGCTCTTAAGTTTGTTAAATTTTTCAAAAATTTTTGCAATTATTTTCAGATCTAAAAAGGCACAAAAATTTAGAACTAAATTTTTCAATGACTTAAAATTTTCTGCCAAAATTTCAATTTGTTGATGAATTTTAGTATCAAAAGTAATTATAAGATCCAAGTTTTCTAAATTTTCTAATTTTGTTTTTACAAATTCATCAAATTCTTCCTCACTTAATCTTTTTTCAATTTTTAATGACTTGAGAAATTTTAATTTGGGAAATTTCTTAAAAACATTTTTTACTGTCTCATCAGTGTACGAAAAAGTTAATTTTTCTAAATTCTTTAAATTATCAAAAATTATTGTTAAAAGTTCTCTCGTAATTTTTGTCAACTTTAATTCTTTGAGACATTTTTGATTTCTCAAAAAATTTCCAACAAATTTTATTTGTTCTATAGATAAAAAAATTTCTAATTTTTCTAATTTCATAAATTTCAAACTTTTTGTTATATCATAATAAAGATTATAAATTTTTAAACTTTTTACATTTTTGTGTGCAACTAAAAAGTTTGAAACTTTTGATGAATTTTCTGGAAATTGCATTAAATCAAACTCAAGTTCATTAAAGGAAAAAATTTCTAAATTTTCCAAATCAACTGAGTAACAAATGTTAACTTTTTTCAATTTAATCAAAAAATTTTGTGAACTTAAATTTTTCATTGAAAATGGACATAAAAATGTTATTTCTTCCAAATTTGGCATTAAAGTCAAAAGTTCTGTTTTGAAATTTTTAATTTCACTTCTGATTGTTAAAATTTTAATTTTATGTCCATAAATTTGTAAAAAATATTTTAATTTTTCTTCATATTTGGTCAAAGGTAAAATTCTAAAATCATCACCATTGTAAAAAGTAAAATTTATTGAAGATGAAGTTTCGATGAAATTATCAAGATTTAATAAAGGATTGATCTGTGAAATAAAAGAATAAAAAATTTTAACAGAATCTTTTCAAGGCTGAGACACTTGTTACAAAATATAACAGCAAAATTATTTGAAAAATTTTGAACTTTGAGCCAATAAATGCCCATTTTTTTGCTTTTTTTTAACTTAACATCTAATTTGTATATGAAAGGCAAGAAGTTGCTCAAATTTGTCCTTTCTCACTTCATGGCTCGAGAGAAATGGAGAAAAAAGTTTTTTATTTCTTTTAATTTTAGTTGTTGAATCAAAACTTATGAACTTTGTCGTCAAAGCGTTGATTTTTTCAAGACTTTGCTCATAATTTCCTCTTTTACTAAAACGACTTTAAAAAATCATTGCTTTTTCAGAAAATTATGAGAAAAAATTCGAAATTATCATTAAAATCATACAAAATCATGGAATGTTCATCACTGAAAATTTCAATTTAACTTACTAAATATTGATAATTAATGCACATTTTTAAATTTTTCTTCTGTAATTCAGACACAAAATTATGAAATTTGTGACAAGTTAGCGATAGATTTTTATCATTTTCTGCTAGTTTTATGATTTTTAATAAAATTTCATTTGGTAGATTAAAAATATTGATGGAATTCATTGTAAATTATTTTAATTTCACAATTTGATGAATTACGATTTGCTTTCTTCAATGACTCAAACTAAACTAACACAAAAAAATGAGTTAAACAAATACACTGAAAATATTAAGCGTTAATGTTTCAATGTTTTTTTTTCAAACAGTGAAAAATAGCAAGCAAACAATTTTAAAACATTTTATTTGATGCAAAAGAAATAAACCAAGGTAGAGACAGTTCCAAAAAAAAATTTTTATTTTTCAAGCTCGCCTACTGTCATTAAAAAAGTTAGTACACCAACTTTTACTAGAAAGCTTTTATAAAACTCTTAAATAAACTGAATTTTCAATACAATTTGTTTAGTTCTTAAAGATTTCCAAATACAAAGCACAAAAATAAAAATTTGGTTGCAAAATACCTTGGAAATCAACAGGAAATCTCAACAAAAATTTTTTTATAAAAGCTTTTAAAAGCTTTCTAGTACAATTTGGTGTATTAACTTTTTTTCACTGGCAGTAGGCGAGCTTGAAAAATTAAAAATTTTTTTGGAACTGTCCCTATCTTGAAATAAACTATGCAATTTAAGCTAAAACTTTTGATTAAAAAACAGAGACAGTAATCTTATTTTATTTTATTTTATTATTGTCGTCTGTCGCTTTGAAACGAGTTATTTGTAATTGTCATAATATTTTGAATAGTCTATGAGCTTTTTCATCTCGGATTGACTACAAAAGGCGAGTCCAAACCAGTGTTGTTACACAGGCAGCCTGTGATAATATTTTCAAAAAATTCTGCTATGAAAATCGTAGATGGCGCCTAAATCATTTGAAGCGCCATCTATAATTTCCATAGAGAAATTACCACAGCTACAGTCGTAATTGTGAAAAAAAAAAGTTTTTATTAAGTAAATTAAATGCACATTAATCATTCGGTCATGATTTTTAACCTCATTGCCCTCTTCAATGATTACTGTATGCAATTCATATAAAAATTTCTCATTCTGTGTTCATATTTCTGTTGAAATAGACGTAAAATTTTTCTTGTAAATAAATTATTTTTGACGAAAAATTTAAACAATATTTATTAATTTAGTCAATTTTCTGAATAATCATTTGTAACATTTTAATTCACTTTTTTTAAAAAAAAAAAAAAACAAAGTTTTTAAGACAAGCTTGCCTGTTTCTCGCTTTTTTTGTTCCATTTAACAAAAATCTCAAGATTGAAGCTTCTTATGGTAAAAATTTTTTTAAAAAATATTTCTATAAATAAATGCTGACAAAATAAGAATTAACCAAAAAAATTTACCATTAGAAAGTTTCAATCTTGAGAAATTTGTCAAACTGGCCAACAAAATAATAAATTTTTAATTTTTTCAGAATGAATATGACTCATACAATTTTGCTTACTTTTGCTATTTTAAAAATAATTTCATCTACTGAAACAAACAATATTTGTAAGTAAAACTTAAATTTTGACAATAATCATCTTTTACAAAGAAAAAAAAAAAACTATTTAAAATCATATAAAATGGAACATCATCAAGTTATTTTATGCTAGATAATAAGTGAAAAATTAAGTTAAACTTTTATGACATTCATAAAGACATTTTTTGTCTCGGAAATTTTCAGCGCTATTTTTGTATAGAAAATATAGCTCTCAAATTCATTTCGACTTGTTGTCTAGGTGTCTTCTGAGATCTTGAAAGCTTTAACAGCTAAAGAATTCTGGCTTTCATACTTTTGTTTTGTGTTCTCGATTTATTATGATTAAACAAAGTTAGAAAGCTTGTACTGATTGCATTTTTAAATTTTTACTTTTTGGCATAAAATTGCTTGAAAAAATTCAATTTCATACCGGTTTACTTTGTTACTTTATTAAAATAATTTCTTTTTTTTATTTTTAGATCAAATCGATGGTAAAATGACTGAAGGAGATTGTTTCATATGGATAAATTGTGACGATGAAAAAGAAATAAAATTAAAAAAATTTGAAGTTGATGAAGATACAAAAATTACAACAAATAACACAGAAATCATGTCAAAGCACAAAAACAATCAAACTCAATGGTTTGGAATTTATTTTGTCACACAAATGGAAATTTTTCATCTTCCAATTAAAGTTAATGAAATTTTTCCTCATTTGCTTGTTTTTTATGTTTCTCACACTAAAGTTGAGAAATTGACTTATGAAAATTTTAAAGAAATGAAAAAATTACTTGAATTGACAATTTCTTACAATCAAATTGAAGAAATTGATGAAAATTCTTTTGATGATTTGACAGAATTAAAGTTTTTAGATTTGAGAGGAAATAAATTGAAAATTTTGAATTTAAGAATTTTCGATAATAATTTAAAGCTCAAAGGTTTGTTTTTACAAGAAAATCAAATTTCATCAACAGCAGGACGATTTGGAGACTTGAAAAATTTAAAAATTTTAGATTTGTATGAAAATTCTTTGATTTCAATTTCTTCAAATATTTTTGATAATTTAATTAATCTTGAATTTTTAGATTTATCAAAAAACAAGCTAAAAAATCTTGCAAATGAAATTTTTGATAAATTATTTAATCTCAAATTTCTCAATCTCTATCATAATCAACTTCAAACACTTGATGAAAATATTTTTAAAAACAATCAAAAACTCGATGGAATTGACTTGAGTTTTAACAAAATTACAAAATTGAGTTCTAAAATCATTGAAGATAGAAAAGCTTTGTATTTTGTTAATTTAGAAGGAAATTTGTGCACTAATTTGTCTCTTGGTGAATATTTATATGATGACAATTTTAAACCTTTAACTAATGAAGAGAGAAATGAGTTAAAAAATGAAATTAACAAAAATTGCTTTTGAAATAATTAACAAATAATATAATTAAAAAGTAAAATAGATGAAATATTAAAAAATGCAAAAGCAATCAACACTTAATAACGAAAACAAAGTCATTGATTGAAAATTAAATTTTTTTAGCAAATTTTCCTCAAAGAAAATATTTTAAAACTCTTGAAAGCGAAAAATGAGTAATCATTGAAATTCAAAAATTTTGTATGAAATTAACAAATAAATTTTGGTTAATTTGTTAGATTTTTTGATTGAATTTTTTCCTCTTGTTCACTTTCTCAAAAGTAAGTTATTTGTTAAACTTGTCAATAAAGCAAAAAATAGGCGAGCTTGCTAAAACAACTTTGGATTGAAATGAAAATTTATAAAAGTAAAGAAATAAATCGAGTCGAGTTTTAGTGACAACAAATTTTATGCATAAATAATGAATGTTTCAATTCACTGTTTTTCTTAGTTTTTTAATGTTTTTAAAACTGAAACATTGTAGAAGAATAAAACAAATTTTCATGTGTTTATTCTAGAGAGAAAAAAACTATATGTAAAATTTCCATAATTATTTCTTTTTTCTCTTCAGTCATTCAACATCATTTTAAGAGTTCGTTTGTGTATTTGAAATATTGCGGCTATTGTGAAATACTTGAAAGATGGAACAAAATAAAAATTTATTAAATTTACCAAAAGAAATTTTGATAAAAATTTTCAAATTATCTGAAAATGATAAAAATTTGTCACTGACTTGCAAGAGCTTCAATGAAATAATTTTTGAAAAAAATGAGAAAAATTTTTCATTGTTTATTGATTATGAAACATCAATAGTGAGTTTTTGATAGATAAAAAATTTAAAAATATTCGATCAAAAGAAATTTAGCTAAGTTTTAATTGAATTCAAATTTTTTGAATAAAATTCTCTAAATTAAAATTTCTGTGGACATTTCAAAAGCCAAAAATTTACTAATTTAAACTTTTTACTCAAAATATAGAAACTTTGCAACACTTTTAGGTCAGATAAAAATTTTATTCTATTTTTAGATCACCCCAGCATTTAACTTTGATGATTTTATCAACTTTTCTTCATCAATTTCTTTAAATTGTGACGTCAACAAAAATCTTTTACAAATGGAAAATTTTCAAGACAAATTTGATTATTTCTTAGATGAATTTGGTCATAAAATCAAAAACTTTGATGTCAATTCTTATATTGAAAATTTCACATCAAAAATTTTACCAAAATTGACAAATTTAGAAAATCTTGGAATTTTTGTTCCAATAACATTTGAGGTTGAAAATATTGAAAAATTTTCAATTAATTTACAAAAGTTGTCACTTTATTGGGAAGAAGAGTTGGAAAAACTTGAAATTTTTACTTTTAATGACTTAGAAACAGATTTACAATATGCAAATCGAGATGAAGAAGAAATAAATGAATTTTTGATGAAATATAAAAATTTAAAAAGATTAAAAATTTATCATTTTGAAGAATATGACTTGACAAAAGCTTTTCAAAAATTAAAACTTGAAAGTTTAAATTTAGAAATTTATAGTGAATTAACAAAAGTTGACAAATATTTAAAATTTCAAACACAATTAAAAGAACTTTCAGTGCTTTACATTTCTGATGAAAATTTCTTATTTATTTGTGAAAATTTAAAAAATTTAGAATTTTTAAGCATTCCAATTTGTGAGAGAAAAATTATGAAAAATTTATCAAAACTTTCAAAATTAAAATCATTAAAAATTAATGAAGAAATAAGAAAAAGTCAATTTGATGGAATTTCAGTAAAAATTGACAATTTAGAAAATTTAGAATTTTTAATTTATTTCGAAGCTTTTGAAGAAAATTTTGAAAATTTATCAAAAAGTTTTGTTAATTTAAAAAGTTTAAAAATTGAATTTAATGAAAAAATAAAACTCAAAGTTGTCTCAAAAATATTCGAAAAATTTAAAAATCTTGAAAATTTAGAATTAAATATGAAAAAGAAATTTGAAGTTGATGAAAATGAAAAAAGAAAATTTTTCGATCAAATTGACAGAAACGAAAAATTAAAAAATCTAATTTTCATCTCAAATGGTTTAAAAGTTGAAAAATTAGTTTCGAAATTTTTCCACAATTTTCCAAATCTTGAATCAATTTATTTTGGTCGTTTCGTTGACATCAATGAATATTTTGAGCAAATTTTGACAAACTTTATAAAAATCAAAATGATTCAAAATTCTTTCACATCTGAGAAATATCATGAAAAATTTGAATCTTTTTTGGAGCTTGGAAAAAATCTTGAAGAATTTCAAGTTGACTTGAATTTGTTTGATGATCCAAATGAAGCTTTGAAAAATTTCAGCATTTCTTTTGAAAATCAAAACATTTTGAAAATCTTGAAGGATGATAAAAAGGAAATAAAATTTAAATTAGATAATGTGAGTATTAACTAAAGGTTAAGGTTGGAAAAAAAAATCTGTGCATAAATTCCGTCGAGTTTAGGTCAATCAACAGACAGAATTTTAGGAGAAATTTTTGCAGAAATTTAAGGAACTTTCAGACTCTTTCTACATCTTTTCTGACGATATTTTGCAGAAAATTCTTCTATAATTCTATCTGCTGAGTGACTTCATAATTTTCACTGATTTTGTTCTTGTAAGAGATAAATTTTGTGACAGATGAAATCTTTGAACTTTTTTTGTATTTTAATGATTACATCAAAGAAATCTTATAAAAATGAATTTTCGAGTTCTTTAGTATGATAAACTGAGTGTTTATTAATTAAACTAACATAGAAATTCACCCTTTTAACAACTATTTTGCTAACTCTAATGCGAGATCAGTAATTTAGAAATTTTTGATACAAAAATAAGTTTAAATATTAATTTTACAAAATTGCAGTCAAGTCAGGTTTGGGATTTTAGTATTTTGCTAGTGCAGACATTGTCGGTTGCCATCAATGAGCTACGCACCGTAAATTTATTGCTGGCATTTCGACAAAGCCCGCGCTATGATATTTCGGCCGTTTTAGATGCTTTGACATCGTTGCGCCAACTCTGTATCTATATAAGTTTAATCAGTACAAACTCAGCACACCAGAGATCTTGAATTCAATTTTTTACTCTGGCTAACATGACTTCAAGTCATTTTTAAAGACTTCTTTGATGTTAACATTACAAAAAAGATAAAATTCAGTCACAGATTTCCAATGCTGCTCATTTTCAATAAATTCTAACAAATTAATTTAAAAATCAAATTTTCTTTTTTCTCATTTCAGTATTTTCAATGGAAAACAATTCGAACAGCAATTGAATCGAAAAGAAATCTCAAACATTTGAAAATTTTTCTAATATCAAGTTGCAAATTATTTGACGAAATTTTAACAAAATCTTTAAAAAAAATTTGTAAAAGTGTCAAAACTTTGACAATTTGCAGATCTTTTATTAAATCAAATCTTAAAAATTTCTTAAAAATTCTTCCAAATTTTGAAAAATTGATTTTTGATGATTTTTGGTTTGTTGAAAATTTTGATGATATTTTTTGTGTAGAAAATGAAAAACTTCAATCATTTGTTGTCATCATGGATTTTTTAAATATTTCAAAAATTGAAGATGAAAATGAGCCATTGAAAATGTTGATGAAAAAGTTAAAATTCAAAGAAAATTTCTTAAATCATTTTAGACTTAAAATCAAAGACATTGAATCAGAAAATTATGTTGAATATGTGAAAAAAGCAGTAAAAGAATTTTTAGCAAATCAGAAAAATTTAACAAAAGTTAAAGAAAATTATAATGAAGAAAGTTTAGAATATTTTTATGAAATTACAACAGAATAAGTTGCAATACAATCTCATAATCATATTTTTAATGCTTTTATTAATATAAGAAAAACAAAATTGAAAATTTTAAAAAATCAGATGATAAAAAGTCTTCAAATTATATAGGATGAGATTTTTACAAAACCAAAGCAAAAAAGTGTTGGAATTCAACAATAACTGTCATTTATATATTTGAATTTCCCTGTATTAAGTTCCGTTTTATGTTTTTAGTTAAGTTAAAACTTTTATCGTGAATAAATCAAACTAAAACATTTTATTTATTTCTGACAAGAAATACTTGCGTATTATTCATAAAGGTCAACAAAAAGACAAATCGTTGATAAAAAATTTATAAAATTAAATTTAATTAAACATTTTAGATGATGAGCTTTGATTGCTTTTATTGACCTTGACATGTGAACCATGGCTTATCAATAATATACAGAAGAAGTGGTTGCGGTTGTAATTTTATTTCTTGATTTATCTCAGTGGTGTCCAAGCTTTTTTGAGCCACGGCACACTTTGATCAAAAAAAATTTCTTGTGGCACACCAAAGTATTTTTTCATAAAAAATTAAAAATATTTGATGAAAATTTTAATAAATTCTACTTGATTATTAAGTTCAAGAAAAAACGACAGTTGATCTGTTATTTCCATATTTTTTTCACGGCACCTTTAGATTTTCGTCGCGGCACACAGTTTGGACACCACTGATTTATTTTATTGACGAGTTTTATATACTTTGAAGCATTTCAAGGCTTAATAAAAAATAATTTAAACACATTTGTGAACGGTCTAAAAATTTTTAAAAAAATGTTTTATTTTCAAAATTTATAGCACTTTTTATTATGACCTAATTGTCTAATCAAGAAAAGCTTTTGCATATCATAAAAATGAAGCTTTTTTGTTTTTATTATTAAGAACTTTCTTTCTTTTAATTTATTTAGTATTAAAAATTTTATTTAAATTAACAAATTTTTATTAATTTTATCTTCTTTGAACAATTTAAGTTTTTGGAATTATACAGAATATTGATAATTAAGTAATTTTAATTTCTTAAGTATATTTTTAATTAACTTCTTCAGCTGTGATTTCATAAAATAATTTCAAATTTTTCTCATCAAATTTGGCTTTTATTTTTATAAATTTTTGTTCGCTTTCAAAAAATTCTTCAAAAGCTTTTCTTAAAACTTTTTCATCAATTTCATTGCTTTTGACAATAAATTTAAAGTTTTTTGAAAATTTATTTGGAAATTTCACGTTTTTTAAAAGTTTGTTCAAGTTTTTTATGCCAAATTCTAATTTATTTGATTTTATATTTACACAAATTGACTGAACTTTTGTGTTTTTCAAATTCAAATAATCTTCAAATCTCTCAAAATAATGACAATTATCGAAAATAATTTTCTCACAATTTGGAACAATTTTAATAAAAGTTTCAAGTTGAGAAATTGTGAAATTTCCTTGAAGTGTTAAATTTCTTACACTTTCACCAATATCACTTAATTCTAATAAATATTTTTTACAATATTCATGATCTGTTGATGAGAAAATTGTCAAGTTTTTAAGCTCTTTTTGTGAGTCAATGAAAATTTGAATTTTCTTCCAATGTGAATACTGAAAATAGAAATAAATAAAAATTAGTTCACTTTGAATTTAGTATAAAATTTTTTTAGATAAAACTTTTAAGCAGATTCAACACGAAAAAAAAAAGTTTCTTAACTCGTATGAAGTTGGATCTCATTGAAAATTTTATAACACAAAAAGAAAAGAGTTTGAACTTGATTTATACTGTGTACAATATTTTTACGTTACAAAAATACACAAATGACGAGTTATCTTAAATTCAAACAATCTCTGCTAATATTAACAGTCAGAGCCCAAATTATTTACTAAATCTGAACTAGAATGTACGTAGATTTCCCCCGATCCGGACTAAACTTAGTCGGACCAAATTTTCTGGATTTTTCTAATTTTTCTAATATTGGTCTAGTCAGCCGGACTAAAACTTTTCTGATACTTTCAAGTTCGGCTTTCGTTCTTCATCGAATTCGGTTGCCGGTCTCCGGTTGAAAAAAATATTTCTCACTGGGAAGGTTTATTAAAATTTTAAAAGAAAGTATTAAATTAATCTAATTTTCAATTAATTGAGTAATTTCTCTGTTGGAATTTATTAGATTAAATTAGAAGTAAACTTTTTAAAAGATTAAATTTAATCTCTTGAGATTTAATAAATCCGCCAAATTTAAAAGTTTTAAATTCACTTCAAGGCTTGAAAACTTTTTAATTTTAATGGAATAATGAAACGAATAAATTTTCTTTCTTTAATTTTATTCGACACAAGTTAAATAAATCATTAATTAGAATGCTTTAAATCAGATATGTTTAATTAAAATTTTACCAAATTTTAAATTAAATCAAAAATTTTCATGTCTTGATTAACATTAAATAAAAATTTTTCTAGTACTACTTACAGTAAGCAATGAAATTTCCGTCTTTGGTTCTTTTTCCTTATATACTTTTGTGTCCAAATGATAATCAGCTTTAATTGACAAACAGCAGTTTTTTGCCAAGTCTTTTGGGAAATTTAACATTTTCCTGTCAACTTCATAATCTTCAAGTTCTTTGGAATGTTTCTTAAGTTTTTTCATTAATTTCTCAGTCATTAAAAGATTTTCAATTTTTCTCAACTTTGGAAATCCCAAAAGAATTTCATCAAAAATTTGTTCATTTTTTACAAAATCTACAACTTCAAGATTTGGAAAATCGAGAATAAATTTCGTCAATAATTTCTTAATATTAAAATCTTTGGCATCAAAAATTAATGCTTTTAAATTTTCATTTTTGTGATTTTCATTGTAAAAATTTTGCTCATCAACTTTATTAAATTCAATTTTGTTCTTAAATTTCAATGTCAAGTCTTGAAGTTTGTAGAAATTTACAAAAATTATTGAAATTTCTTTTACTTGAACTGGTGAGAAGAAAGTCATTGATAAATTTTTTAAATTCTTAAAATTTTCAACCAATTTTTCAATTTTTCCTGTCAAATCATAAAAACTTATTGTAATTGTCAAAGTTTCTAAAAATTCTAATTTTAAGTTTGTTAATTCACAAAATTGTTCTCGACTCAAGGCACTTCCAATTCTTAACATTTTAAGTTTCTTTAATTTTGAAATTTTATGTACAAGTTTTTCTGGTTTCTTGCAACAAAATGAAAAACTTAAATTTTCAAGCTCTTTTGAGTTTTCACAAATATTTTTAAAAGCTTTCTTTGAGACTTTATTGAGTGAAAGTTCTTTCAAATGTTTTTGATTTTTTAAGCAATTTTCAATAATTTTTAAATCATCATCAGCAAAATAATCTAAATTTTCTAAAATTAAGTGCTTAAGTGCTTGAGCTAAGTTAAATTTACAACTAAAATAATTCATGCAAATTTTAATTTTCTTAACATTTTTATGAAATTTAAAGAAATTTAAAATTTCTTTAGAGTTGAAATAAACTAAATCAATTTCAAGTTCTTGAAAATTAAAAATGTCAAGCTGATTTAAGTCAATCATTGAATTTACAATTAATTTTCTAATATTAATTGAAAGTTTTCCAATATTTGAACTTTCAATCGAAAATTTTCCACAAAATTCCAATTCTTCAAGATTTGGCAAATATTTCAAATATTTTGTTGCAAAATTTTTAACTTCTGAACCGAAAATTAACTTTTTAATTTTTGTACCAAAAGTTTGTAAAAATAATTCAAATTTTTCTTCATAATTTTCTGAATTGTTTAAGTTTCTATCAAATGTGAAAGTAATTGATGACGCAGAGGTGAGAAAACTGTCAATGTTTATTAGTGGATTTATCTAAAAAGAGAAAAAAAATTAAAAAATTCGTTAATTCAAGGAAATTTTATAAATTCAGTAATATTAACTGTTAGTGACGTGTTAAGAGCACATTTTCCTGTTGTAAAAAATTATCCATTTCCTAGTAATGAAAATTACTTTAAGTATTTTCAGTTTATTTACCGTGACATGCTAACAAGCAAGAAATGTGAACTTTTGTTAATTTGATAGATTTTTTTGTTAGATTTTTTGATGGACATTTCTGTTATTTTGATAGAGTTCACATTCCTTGCTAAAAAGTACATAAATGGAAAGCTTAACATATTTTTTGGTTACTCAGGATTACACTTTCTCTAATTCTTGGAAATTTAGTTTCCCGAGAACAGGAATAAGACAATGACACTATGAAAAAAATTAAAATTTTTAAAAATGTTCTTATAAACATCAAATTTTTATATATTTAATTTTATTGCTTTCATCATTTTTAAGTAAAATAAATTTTTACATAAATTTTTATAAATGCCATTAAAAATGGCTGATTTTGAGTTTTCATTGTGTTCATTATTTAGGAAAACTTTTGAAAAAATTTGAATTTCATGAAAATATGATAACTTTCCACAAAAAATTTTCAAATTAGTATTCGTAGTAATTCCCGAAGTCAGAAATTCTCGGACAGTTTTCTTCAGGAACAGGAACGGAAACTCGAAAGGAAATATTTTACACAGGATTATGAATTTAATAAAATTGATCTCTAAACAAATTCAATAGACTTTTCTCTGAGTTTCATGAAAAGCTTTTAAGCTAAATTGACATCAAAATACACTGCACAGTATTTGCATTTAAGGAACATTTTTGAAAAGATTTTATGGTGAGAAAATTTTGGCGCGAAAAGAATGACAAAAGTGTTTAAGTTGTAATAAAATTTTTGGAAAGACTCTTGAACGCCATGGATATTGGAAAGATTTTTCGTTACACAGGTCTCATGGTCGGTAGCAATAGATTATCACAAAAAATTTTACTTTAAACCTTTCTGATAGAAAGGTAGAAACTAGTTAAGGAAACAGATAGACGGAAAATAATTCCTTTTTATAAGGAAAATGTGCTAAAATTTCTTTATCATGTTTACTCACCAAATACTGATAATTTATAAACAATGAATTATTTTGCGCGTCAATTAATTCGTAAAATCTCTTGCATGTTTTTGATAAATTTTTGTCATTTTCAGCTAATTCAAAAATTTCGTATAAAATTTCATTTGGTAAATTTAAAATATTTGTTGAATTTTCTTTAATTATCATTTTTAAATTTTAATTTTGATTGAAAGGAAAAAAAAAAATAATTTATGACTTGAACTCAAAAGAACTTCGAAACAACTGAAAGTCAACAAAGAATTTTATAAGAATAAAGCACTAAACGTGCAACAAGTGTGCTCTAAAACATTCATTTTATTGCTTAAAAACATCAAATTTAAAACAATCAAAAAATTCCATCATTATTTATTTCTAATGCAGTGATTTATCTAGAAATGTCACAATAAAAACAATTCGAATTAGTAAATAAATTGAATTAAAAACAATTTCATATCTTTTATTATTTTTCTGATAAAATTCAATGCTTAAGATGGAAAATAACTCAAATTTATTTTTCCATCTGATTCAATAACAATTCTTTGTTTAAAGTAAGTTGTTTACTTACATTAAATGTGATTTTATTAAAATTTTCTTCATTTTTATTTGAGCTTTTCCAATTTAGCTCTATTTAGTGATATTTCAGATAAACAAATGTGCTATAGGATAATGATAGTGAAAATTATTTCCTTCAAATAAATAACAGATTCTTAAAATCAATACCAAAATTATTTCTGACAAATTTAACAGGTTTTCATCTTTTCTGGTCAGATAAATATCTCATAACTTAAGCTTTTCTATGATAATAATTCTATAAATCAATGTAGAGACAAAAAAATTATTTTGTGGATTTACGATTTATATGAGGCTGGTTAGTGACAAATTGAAATTTCTCTAGATTTTAAATTAAAAACAACCGGCAAAACTAAAAATTATCACTAAACAGTTACGCTTTAACCGCATGTCATTAAACTGTTATTTTCTCCGCATTGATTTAAAAAATCATTCATAAAAAATGTTTTTATCAATAGAAAGTTTTAGTCTATGCAGAGATATTTGTCAAATATACCAAAAATTTAGGATTCGGCATTATGCGATAAGAATATAATTTTCTTCTTCTTGTTGATTTTTCCATTTAAAAATGAATAAGAAGAAGAAAATATGCGCATAATTCTTTTTATTATCTGCATAATGCCGAACCTTACAAAAATAGGTTAAAACCGGCGAGCTTACCTCAAAAAAATTCTGACTTATACTATAACGAGTCTGAAATCATCAATAAGCTAATCAAATTCAATTAAAATTAATGTTTACTTTACATTGAACTCAATAAATAAACAAAACAAACAGAAAAAAACTAGATTTAATCTGTCAATTAATCAATTAATTTTTCAACTTTCAGATCAAACAATTTATTTTTCTTTTAATCACTTTTAATTTTATTATTTTTAAATAAAGATTAATAAAAAAAACATCAACAAATGATTCACTTAAATGTTTCAGCTTATTTTTGTTGTTTATATTTATCAGCTGATTTATCTGTCAGGTGAGTGACCTACAATCACTAATACAAGTTGTGCAATTTTTATTTACGTTCATGACTGGTTTTTGTTTACTCTAGACTTGTTTAAAGTCATTTTAAGGACAGACTTTAGTGACGTTGAAAATTTAATTGAGAGTCTAAAATTAAATTTGTGTCAAACTCTGCTAGTATCATTAATACTTAAAATATTGACTTTTGGATCAATTTAGAGGAGATGTTGAGAAGTCATAAGAACTCTAACACACGCAATAATTATTCATTTGTTTTTCTTGTAAACACAATTAATGAAACATTTAGCTTAAAAATTTGCCTATTACTTGAAATTTAATCAATTTGCAACTTATATCTCTTTAACAAAGAAGAAAGAGAGTTTCTTTTTAAACACATTGCCAAGATCCGATAAACTTTCTTTCTGCGAGTATTCAAAGCACCTAATAAAGCTTTTTAGTTTTTACAGTCAACACCTGAGTTCAAAACCTTTTTCGGAATAACTAAAATTCAAATAATTAAAAAAATAAAATTAAAAATAAAAATTTTAACTTAATTTTAATTGACTAAAATTTATTCATATGGAAATAAGCAGCCAGTAGCCAAAAAAATAGATTTTGATTTAGTAGACTTTTTGAAAAGTAGCTTTTGGCTAAAGTATCTATTTGGCTACTGCAGCCAAAAGCTTTAAAGTAAATTCTACTTATACAACTCTGTCTTCAACAATGAAGTACCTGAACTCCTATTTAAAAACGTTGTCAAGGTCTGATAAAATTCAGCGAGTATTCAAAGTACCTAATAAAGTTTTTTTAAAATTTTACAGTCTATATTAGCTGCATAAAGTGTTAAAAATCGTTAATATAAGTTTTGAGAATTTTAATTAAAATTTTAAACAATCAAAAATTTCATTCATTAAATTAAAACATTTATTGAACAATTTTTTATTTTCTTACATTAATAAAAAAGTTTTTAATTGATTTTAACCAGAATTGTTAAAAAACAAAAATTTTAAACTGCTTTGTTTTCTTAATCAAAATTCTCTTAGTAAGTTTGAGGCAAAATAAAGTAATTCAAATTTCAATTTAATAAAAATTCATACAAATTTCTTTATTTGTAACAATTAATTGTTAACTTTTAGAAGCTTCTTCGACAGCTTTTTTTCCTTTATTAAAAAACTTTTGCCTGAACAGCCAAGTTCACCTTTCCCAACAACTCTTAAATTCAAAACTTTTCTGTCAATTAATTAAATTTTTACAAAACGAAATTCATAAACATATTCACGATTTTCTTCATTCCAACTTTCTTTCTTCTTCACCATTTTCTCTTGATTAGCTAAAAAGTTTAAATTTCTTTGTCCAATTTTGTCAGTGTTTTTAATTTTAAATTTAAATTTTTTAAAAGATTTTGTCGGAAATTCAAGATTTCTCAAAAGATCGTTTAATTTTTCAACTTCATTTTCTAATCTGTTATAATTTAAATCAACATTTACACAAATTGATTGAATTTTTGAGCTTTTTAAATGTAACATTTTTTCATTTTCTTTCAAATAACAAACACAATCAAATAAAATATTTTGACAATTTGGTAAAGATTTGATGAACATTTTGAGTTGATAATTTGAGAAACTTCCACAAATTGTTAAATTTTTGACACTTTTTCCAATAACTTTTAGAATTTTTAGCATCACTTCATCACAAAAATGATGATCGATCATTGAATAAATTGTGAAATTTTTTAGTTGTAAATTTGAGTCCATCAATGTTCGAATTTTCTTCCAATGTGAATACTAAAAATAAAAAATTGGAAATTTTTATTAGAGTTTTAAAAGGTTTACTTAAGGATTGAAAAAGAAAATTATTTAACACAAAATTGATTAACTTTTAGCACATTTTCTTTTCAGAATTGAAAAAGACGAATTTATTCATTCGTCAAGTTTATATCGTTTCTAGATAATGGTGCAAGAATTATTGTTATTATAGACCGTCTACAGTATGCATCTTAGTTTTTGTTTAGACATTGTCTGCGAAGACGAAAAGAAATCAGCAACGAAAAATTTTAATAGACTCGTCTACGGTCTATGCGTAGATATCGTCTACATAAACAGTAGACATGACTATATTTTGAATTACGAAGATAAGTAGACAAAAACATCTACAATAGCCACATTGGTAATGTTTCCATATAGATATGAATCGCATGGATGCAAAATATTTGCAAAATTTTATGAATATCACCAAAGTACACACAACTAAGAGAGCCCAAAGTCAAAATACATTTTTGCTCAGATTTGAATATTTTGCAAGAAACTAGAACATTTGAGTCAGAACTATCGCTTCTTATTCAAAATTGGGATTCTGAAATAAAACCCGTGGTATTTGTGATCGGATATTTCCGAATTCCGAAATTCTCAATTTTCTTAAAGCTAACTTTTCATCATTGAATTTCCAAAAGTTCCTAGTTGAAAATTGTTTTAAATTAAAATTAAAGCTTGGAAAAGGTTTTCAATATAGAACTTGCAATAATTAAACTTGTGTAAGCGGTCGATAATCATTGATTAATAACAATTTCAAAAAGGCATAATTAGTGCGCCGTTCAAAGCATTTAAATACATGACAACATGAAGCACATTCTCTTGTGATTTTCATGTCTGCATTAATAATCACTTTTTATAATAAATTGCAGAATAAGCATATTTCGCGTATGTGACTGCAGTTTTCTCCCACACGTCTTTTTTATTATGTACTTAGAAATAAAAACAAATGTAGTAACAATTAATTTCTAAGAAATTAAAATCTTCGGACGGATGTGCAAGGTTTTTTTGTGACATTCTTTGTATGTCGTTCTTCCGAAGATCTTCCAAACTAACAATTAAAATTCAAATAAATTAGAGTAGAAATTAGATTAGAAACAGTCTCATTTAGACACTCTCAGAATAGAAATATAGTGAAAGTGAAATAAAGCAAATAAAATTATTAAAAGAAATTTGTGATGTTTATTACTGTAGTGAAGTTGAAAATCATTAAGCGTCTTTTTTCTTTGTACACATGTCTCATGACTTATCATTGAACCAAGCATTAATTAGGTTTGGACAAATTGATGAAGTCAAGATTTTCCCTTCCCATAAACCCTTTCGCTAGGGAGCTACAGTGCCATTATTAGACCATCAAGTGCAACCACAAGCTCGATATATTTTTATTCCATCTCTGGACACATTACAGTATGCAATTATGAAGACTCGTTACCTAACTTTCTCTGAATTAATCTGTTTATCAAGGGCTCTCGTTCCAATGCACTTTTTATGGTGACCATTGTACCGTTCCCTTGAAAAATTTTCGTCCAGAGTCCGAAAAACAACAAAGAGGCTGGGAATCGATCCCGGATCGTCCACAACCTAACTTTCAGAACCAGTGCTATAACCTCTCGGCTATCGAGGCACTCAACTGCTCTTCTTTTCCAGCCAAACTTCCAACTTGGCACAATTCATTTGTGTTTTTTTTTCTCTAAATGTCTACCTTTGTTCATGGTAAAATCTTATTTCATGCAAGTGAAATTTCCTTTTTTTCCTAAACTTTTATGAAATTCAAATAGAAAGCTCAAAGAATCTGCACTTAAAAATTATTAAAAAGTTTTTCTCGCTTTTAATTTATAATAATTATAACACTCATTTAAGATTTTAAAAACATGCTAAATTTTTAAGCTCTTTATAATTTTTAGCTCTAAATTTTCACTCTTAAACTTTTTGTGTCACATAATTTTCTTTGAAAATTGTTAAAAAAATTTATACTTACAATTAGCAGAGTTAAATCAATTTTTCTAGTCTTTTCTCTCGTAATTTTAGCCAATGAATGCCAAATTTTAAGTGACAAACTGCAATTTTTTAACATTTCATTTGAATTTTCAAGCATATTAATGTAAATTTCAAATTCTTCAAGATTTTTTCCATGTTTTAAAAAAATCTCTAAAATTTCCTCATCAATGACAAGATTTTCAATTTTTTTAATTTTACGAAATCCAGTCAGAAGAATTTCAAAATTTTCTTTAATTCCATCAATATTGCCAAGGTTTAAAGTTTCAAGATTTGGGAAATCAAGAACAAATTTTGAAATTAATTTCTCAACCTCAAATGCTCGTGAGTCAAAAATTAAAGATTTTAAATCTTCATTTTTGTGACTTGAATTGTAAAAATTTCTTTTATCAATTTCATTAAATTTCACATTATTAGCAAAACTCATGTGTAAATTTTTCAGTCTTTTAAATCGATCAAAAATTTCCGAAATTACACTCAAATGAATTGAAGAGAAAAAAGTTAAAGTTAAAGATTTTAAATTGTTGAAATTTTCAGCAAAAATTTCAATTTGCTTCAAAGAAACATCAAAAACAAGTGAAATTGTTAAAATTTCTAAATTTTCTAATTTCACATTGATTAAATCATTAAATTGAATTTTATCAAAACAACTGTGAATTGCCAGGAATTTTAAATATTTTAAATTTGATAATTTATACAAAATTGCAGCTGAAGTGTGACAACAAAATGAAAAACTAAAAGATTTTAAATCTTTTAAATTTTCGCAAATTATTGCGAAAACATCGCGTGTGATGTCAGCAAGTGAAAGTTTTTTCAACGTTCTTTGACTTTTTAGGCAATTTCCAATCATTTTTTGATGTCCATAAAAAACTAAAAGTTCAAGACTTTCTAATTTCATTGATTTAAAAGCTTTTGTAAAATCAATGTTGAAGTCATTGTTGTGAATTTTAATTTTCTTTAAATCTTTAAAATCTTTTATAAATTCAATCAATTTCAATGGATTACTAAAATAAACTGAATTTATTTCTAATTCATCAAAATGAAAAATTTTCAATTCTTTTAAGTTCATATTGCAGCTAATTTTTAATTTTTTTAAATTAAATTTTTCATCACTTAAAGCTTCTTCTGATGTTATTTCTTTATGCAATTCAAGTTCACAAAGATTTGACATTAATGGCAGAAATTTTGTTGAAAATTTTTTAATTTCTGTTCCAACAATTAATTTTGTGATTTGTCTTCCAAATTCTTGCAAAAAATATTCAAGTTTTTCCTCAAAATTTCTTGCATTTGAAAAATTATTGTCAATTGTGAGAGAAATTGTTGATGAATTTTTGATAAAATTGTCCAAGTTAAAATATGGATTGATCTAAAAAATTTCCAATATAAATAAAAATTTTTAATTAATTTGTTTGTTTTTGTTCACTTAACTCACCAAATAACGATAATCAACACAAAGTGAAATATTTTTTTCATTAATTTTATTAACAAGCTCATAAAATCTAAAACAAGTCAGTGATAGATTTTTATCATTTTTAGCTAATTGAATTATTTTTAATAAAATTTCATTTGGTAAATTTAAAATGTTTAAAGAATTTTCCATTGTGCGCTTTTTTATTTCACAATTTTATTAAATTACATTGAAAATATTTTTTTTTGTAAGGTTCTGCAAAAACACAACAATATTGCTGAAAGATATGGCAAAGAGTGAGAAATAAACAAAATATCTTGAAAATTGATGTTTTTATTGAATGTTTTTTATTTAACAATGAAACATTGAATGAGAAAAAACATTGAAAATTTTTACCATTAAAAGTTTGATTTTAGAAGAATAAAATTTGTAACTTTATGAGGCTATTTTAGGCACTTAAGTCTAAAATTTAATGTAAAATTTGTAACATTTTGATCGGTGATAGTCAAAATCAATAAGTCCAAAGCACAAATAGGGAATAAGACTACAAAAACGAAAGCAATAAGCACACATAAAAGTCTGATGGAACGTGTATCAGGAAATGTGTGTTTTGTTAAAACAGAGTTGGCAGCCTGCCGATTTCTGGTTGCCTTATAATTTTTTCAAAAGCTTTTACTTTTTTATACCGAAATATCATTGTTAAGTCATTTTTATAAATATTGATAAATTTTGTGATTTGACTTTGATTTAACAGTCTATTATTTCTTTAAATATATTTCTTATAGGCAGCCGGCAGCAAAAGGCAGCATGCCAACTCTGTGTAAAAAAGACAAAAGTTTTTCATACTAAGAAGGCAAAAAAAGCAAAAATATTTTTATTTTTTGACCCAGTGTCCATACTCATCGTATAACTTTCTGTAGAATTATTGCTCAACTAAAAAACAACAGTTTGTTTGTCTTAGAATGAAAAATTCGTGACAATATTTGAAGGAAATTTCTAACTTTTATATGTAATGATCTAAAGAAATTATTCTTTCTTTGACTTTTTATGAACTTTGATCGGTTCGCCTTGAAATGAATGTTAATGAAGTAATGGCGATAATATATTGAGGAAATTTTTGATTTTCATATGTGACGATCAGTATTTCTTCTTTGGGTTTCTTCTTCAGCTTTTACCAGTCTATTTACTCAAACTCAAATTAATTGAAACAAACAATGACTCATACTGTTTATTAATAAATATTTTTTTTTACAATTAATTAATTTTTTATCTGTTTTCCATGCTGTATGTATATCTATTTCAATGTTTGTGTCTTTTTTGTACCATAAAGCTATAGATTACTTATTTAGGAGCTTGTATTAATTCTCAAATTTAATTTAAAGTTAATAACAAGAAACTTAAGTAAGTAAGTTAAGTTTTTAAATCTCTTCAAGGAACAATTTGTTCGTTGAGATATTGATATATTTTAACTACACTGTAACTTGTCTTGCAAGGTTTTTATGCCTAGCATTGTGAGCTTTTCCTTGCACAATAACAATTAAATTCTAAAGAGGAGAAAATTAATAAACATAAACTTAAGCTTTGACAAGAAAACATAATTCAATTTTAGGGTGAAGAACTCTATCGAAAAATCTAACAAAATAACTAAAAACTTTTGTTAGTTTCATACAAGGTAGGGACAGATCCAAAAAAAATTTTTTATTTTTCAAGCTCGCCTACTGCCAGTAAAAAAGTTAAGGTACTAGCTTTTACTAGAAAGCTTTTATGAAAAAATTTTTATTGAGTTTTTCTGTTGTTTCTAAAAGTATTTTGCTAACAAAACTTTCAACTTTTGCTTAAAATTTGTTAATTTGTCAGAACCAAACAAATTTTACTGAAAATTCAGCTCATTTAAGAATTTTTTAAAAGATTTTTAGTAAAACTTTTTTTTACTGGCAGTAAGCGAGCTTGAAAAATGAAAAATTTTTATTTGGATCTGTTCCTACCTTGGTTTCATATAAAATTTTTGAGTTTCAATTGTTGCTTTGTTTTCACTATCAAAAGTTCTAATCCCTTATTTTTATCAATCGAAAACTTTCAATGCTTACTTTCTAAGTACCTCTTTGACATAAATTCATTCAAATTAGTTTGATAAACATTTAAAACATAAAACTTTTATTTATTAAAATTTTTCTTGTTAAATTTCAACTATTTTTAGCATTTTTAAACTCAAAAACATATTCACGGCTCTTTTCATTCATTTTCTTAGTTTTTACATTCAAATTATGTTGACTGACTAAAAAGTTTTCTAATTTAGCTAAAACTTTTTCATCTTCAACTCCGTCAGTGTTTTTAATTAAAAATTTAAAATGTTTGATCGAGTATTTTGGTAATTTTATGCTTCTCAAAAGGTCATCAAGTCTGTCAACTTCATTTTCTAATCGACTATAAACTAAATTTACATTCACACAAATTGACTGAATTTTCTTATTTTCAACATTTAAAACTTCGTCATTTTCTTTCAAATAAAAAATACAATCTAAAACAATTTTCTCACAATTTGGAACTGCTTTTAGAAAAGTTTCAAGCTGTGAAGTTGTGAAGCATTGAAGTGTCAAACTTTTTACATTTTCACCCAAAATTTTCATCGTTTTGAAGAGAATTTTGTCACAATATTTGTGCTTTAGAAGTGAATAAATTGAGAGATGTTGAAGTTCCTTATTTGAGTCCATTAATGTTCGAATTTTCTTCCAATGTGAATACTAAAAAAATTGAGAAAATATTAAAGATCAATTGGGTACAAAATTAAAAAATTTTCATTTAGCAGAAAATTTTCAGAATTAATTTTAGTTGTTACCCAGTGAGAAATTTAGTCTGGTGGTCGCACTATCTGGCCAAATTTTCATAAAAAACTTATGTATTCTAGACTATTTTAATTTTTCCTAATGTTCGGACTGTGGCCGCCGACTTTTGTCTGGTCCAGACGCCGGACTATAATTTTTCAAAATTTAAAATATCGGAAAAATGTTTACATATTTCTCATTGGGTAGTTTTGATAAATCTCTTTGAATTTAAATTTATGCAGCATTTTTATTTTAAGCACAAGTTTGAATTTATTTAAACCAGGAAAAACGTCAGAGTGTTGAGATTTTGCACAAATCTGTCAATTATTATGTCGAATAAACTTGTGCTAAAATTCTCGCTCCATAGCGTGTATCTATCAATTTTTGCTATTTAGTTTAATTTAAATCCTCACAGATTGAAATGAATCTCAACAAAATTTAATTTAATCAACAAGATTTAATTTTGATCAACTAGAATTAATAATTTAATCTAGAGATTAAAATTAATCAAATCTTTGTGGTTTAAAATAAATCTGAAAATTAATAATTTAATCTGGCGATTAAATTTTATCCTCAAGATTTAATTTAAATCTCAAAGAATTAAAAGTTTGATCTGAAGATTTACTCTAATCTTAAAAATTCAACTGAACTTTCAGCAGAACGGCAGAATGTTGGTCGAAAGAACGTACTTAAAACGTATGTTGTCGGCCAAATTGTCGACCAAATTCGGTCGAAGATGGAATAGGCTTATTTCACACGGATTTTTAAACGACAAATTTTTATGAAAATTAAAGTTAAAAGAATGATAGAAAAGAGATAAAAAAGGAAAAGAAATAAATAATTTAAAGTTTTAAGAAGAAGCTTGCGTTTAACCCTTATAAGTGTTGTACTAGCATTTAGTAGTCTCAATGATAATTTAATTTTTCAATTAAATTTTAATTTAGATTCAGAGTTGTTAAAATCAGCAATTTGCCTGTACAGGAAAAATTTTTAAACTGCTCTGTTGTCTTTATTATTCAAATTTCTTTAGTTAAAACCAAGACAAAAGAACTTCCGTAAAACGTTTCAAAACGTGACAAAATGTTGAAGTTCTTTTTTCTTGATGATTAAAGAGAAGTAAAGAAAGTAAGAAAATAAACAGATTAAAGTTTTTAAGTGAAGCTTGTGTTCGATCTTTAAAGATAGTGTATTAATATTATAATGTCCTAGTGATCTACTTTAATTATGAGGCCGAATATTTTCTGCTATGGTCTTTTTTACAGAATTTTTTCAACCAAAAATGTTTGGCATTATTTAATATCGAATTTCCGAGCCGAAAATTTTTAAAAATTTCTTAAAAGAGCTATGAATTTTTTCTTGCTATGAAATTGCCAGAAAAATTTCGGTCCAACTTATTGTCAAGCCTTATTTAATTTTTTAATTAATATTATAAAAAAAGTTGAAAAATAGTAAAATTTTTACTTACAATCATCAAAGTCAATTCCATTGTCTTTTCCTTTTCTCTTGTAATTCTAGCCAATGAATGCCACATTTTCAACGAAATGCTAGAATTTTTAAGCATTTTATTTGGATGTTCAAGCATGTTGACATCAATGTCAAATTTCTCCAACTTATGTCCGTGTCTCAAAAAAGTTTCTAACAATTTTTCTGTGATTTTTAAATTTTCAATGCTTTTAATATTTTTAAATCCAACTAAAATTTGCTCAAAATTTTCTTTTATATCATCAAATAAGCCAAAATTAATTATTTCTAAATTTGGAAAATCTCGAATGAATTTTGCGATTAATTTGTCAATTATAAATGGTCTCGTGTCGAAAACCAATGACTTTAATTTCTCATTTTTGTGATTTTCATTGAAAAAATTTTCAACTTCTTTTTTATTAAATTGAACATTGCTCGCAAAATTTAAACTCAAAAATTCAAGTTTATTGAATTTCTTGAAAATTTCTGCAATCACTTTGAGATGAATTTTTGAAAAAACTGTCAAAGTCAAAGATTTTAAATTCTTGAAATTTTCTCTCAAAATTTCAACATCTTTAGTTGAACAAATGAAAAAGATTGAAAAATTTAAAGAATTTAAATTTCCTAAATTTGACTTCATCAACTCTTTAAATTGTTTTTCATCTAAATAACTGTTGATTGTTAAAGATTTTAATTTCTTTAGATTTGAAAATTTACTTAAAATTTCAACAGAAGTGTCAAAAGTAAAAGCAAAATTAATTTTTTCTAAATCTTTTAAATTCTCACAAATGATTGAAAAAACTTCATTTGAGACGTCATTTAAGGTCAAATCTTTTAAATTTGTTTGAGTTTTTAAACAATTTCCAACAACATTTTGTTGATCAAAAGTTGCAAAAAGTTCAAGACTTTCCAATTTCATTGTTTTTAAAACTTTCTTTAAATTTATATTATCATTATTGTGAATTATCATTTTGGTCAAATTTTTATGTTCATCAAAAAATTGTGTCAAATCTTTAGAGAGAAAATAATATAAATTTATTTCAAGCTCATCAAAAGTGAAAAATTCAAACAATTTTAAATCAATTTTGCAATTAATTTTCAACTTTTTTAAATGAATTGAAAAATTTTCAACTTTTGAATGTTCAAATAAAATTTCTTCATGAATTTCAAGCTCTTCTAAATTTGGAAGTTTTGATAAAATTTTTCTTCGAAAATTTCTGACCTCTGAGCAAATTACTAATTTTGTGATTTTATGGCCGAATATTTTTAAAAAATATTCAAGTTTTTCATCAAAATTATTTGAAAGTGAAGAATTTTTGTCAATTGTTAGAGAAACTTTTGATGATGAATTGATGAAGTTGTCGAGGTCGAGGAATGGGCTGATCTAAAAAAGAAATTAAAAAACAAAAGTTAGTTTAATTTGGAAGCATAATTTCATAGCAAAGTGAGCAGTTTATATCAGAATTGATAAACATCCATTTCTTTCTTAAATGAAGTAAATTTTCTAAGGCATCTTCTGACTTTCTAGAAGGTTGCTTTTCTAGGAAGGCAGGTAGATGGAAAGGCATGAGCTTATAAAGATCTGCTAAGTTGCTTGCTCGAAAGCTTTATCAACTCTGCTTCATATCAAGTAAATTATTTTTAATGTTTCACTTGATATGACTTGCATATTAAACTAGTGATGAAAAGTTGTCTTGACTGTTTACTTTTCGTGACCTTGAGTTATTTATTATATATAAGACATATTGTCATCTATATAAAAGCTCATTACAAGCTTTCATCTACAGCAAGAAAGAGGTAAAAAACTTCGTTTTTATAAAAATTCTTGGAATTCCTTTTTGCTTTCAATTGCCTTCATCCCACTTGCTACAATTTTGTTATTATATTTGGGTTAATATCCCTAACTAGTCTTGATAGAAATATTTTTTTGTTAACTTTTTTGCATTAAATTTATTACTTTTGACCATAAGAAACGGTAAATTTTTTTTTCCAAAATTTCTTTCGTTTTCTGAGTTATGTTGCATACTAAAAAAATTATTATTTTATTCGATTGAGAAAGTTACGGTCCATCCAATGAGATATATTTTTTTCAGCTAAAATCCGGCCGCCGAACTAAACAAAGAATGAAGCTAGGAAAAATTTAAAAATTCCGGAAATTTAATTTTTTTAATCAAAATTTGGCCGGATCGAGGGAAATTTTGGAAAATTCTGGGCTAAACTTCTCACTGGGCATTGTTCATATTTACTAATTCTAGGAATTTCTACGAGTAAAATAAACACAATTCGAAGATTTTTAATTGAATTGCGACTGAGTTATATCAATTTTACAATTTTTATTGTCGTAACTCATTGGCAAAATTTTAATTTACTTTTAAAGGTCTATAATTAAGGCTCGGCAACATGAGTATAAAAAGAAGGAGAGGTATGAACAAGTTAATTCAGGATTTCTATGTTCACTCTATTTACGCTGTCAAAAATTGTTATTTATTGAAAATATTTTTAATTTAAACCAACTAAAACCGGTGAGATTTACCGGTAACAATTTTAAAGACTTTATTTTTAAATCCTAGTTCAGTGAACCTGAATTGAAAAATTTTTCATAAAATTAAATTGAAAATTTTAGTCATTCAAGAATCGATTTCAGAATTAAATTAAAGCCAAGGAAGGGTCATAAAATTGTATTGTCAGAATGATGACTGAAATGTTGTGTGAAAGCAGTTACATACAATGTTCTATACTTAACATTGCACGGAGAAAAAAACTTTTTAACTGGCATAAAGTTGGATCTAATAAAGCGACTTTATGCCAGAAAAAAATTAAAACTTTATTAGAGCTAAAAAAGTTTTATAAGACACAAAAAGTTTGTATGGAAAAGAATTTATGAGTGTCATAAAGTATACTTTTTATGCTTCATAAATAGCTTTATTAGATCCAACTTTATGCCAGTTAAAAAGTTTTTCTCTCTGTGTTGGATTAACAGGAATTCATCATCAAGAAGGGGTAAGAAAATTTTGTCTAACTAGCTCTAACGAGGTCTAAAATGAAAGTTCTTGACCCTTGATTAAAATAATGAAAATTTAATATTAAGTTTAAATCAAGTTGACTTCAAAGAAATTTAATAAAAACAATTTCTTGAGTCATTTGCTAATTTTCATTAAATAATGATTTATAAAAACATCCAGAAACAAAACAAAAACAAATTCCAATGACTTACCAAATAACGATAGTCAACAAATAAAGAAACATTTTTCTCGTTGATTTTAGAAATCAATCTGTAAAATCTCGAACATGTCAGCGACAAGTTTTTATCATTTTCAGCCAGTTTTAGAATTTGTAATAAAATTTCATTTGGTAAATCCAAAATATTTATGGATTTTTCACCATTTGACCACTTTCTCTTCATTTTTATAATAATTTTAATTTCGTATTTCACAATTTTGGTAATTTTTCACTGCAACGTCTTGACACTAAAAGTAAATTAACAATACTGATGAAAATAACAAAACATTGAAGTCAAAGCACTGAAAATTCAAGAAGAAAAAAAAGATTGTTTTGTGCTGCTAATAAACTTTATTAAAACATCAATAAAACAATGAATAAGGAACATTTGAGAATTGTGTTGTAAAAAACATTTATGTGACTAATTTTTATGAATAAATATTTAAGTACAAAAATTTTTAAATTGTGTTCTTTTAAATTTTTAGTTGATTGTTAAATTTATAAAAAAATTTTCAAAAAAGTTTGAGATTTATAAAAGTTTGGGTCAGAGCCTAAATTCGACTAAAAAATTATGAAATTTTAAATTTAGTTGACTTCGAACTCTGGTTTTGGTCATTGTTGTAATTCTTAGACATTTAAATCTTCATTTTTTGTCTATATGGAAGAAATCTTTAGCCATTGGCCTTATAAATGATGATTATTTTTATATTGATAAGTGCAAAAAAGGAACATTAAAGCTCATCAATTAAATAATAAATATTTATTTTTGCTAAATGCTAACAACTTTATTTAAGGAGTTGAAACTCTTGATAAAAAAAACAGAGTAGTCATTGAAATATGATTTATGTATAAAAAGTATCAAAAACGTTTTCCAATTTTCGATAGAGTTTCCAGCCCTAGAATTTTAACAAAAAAGCTAACAAATTAATTAAAAATGTTTGTTAAGATTTCTAAGTTTTAATGGTTACTCTGTTTTTACTGTCAAGAGTTGATTCTCCTTGACTTTTGGTATATTCCAAGGAGTTTGAACTCTATTAAAAATACAAAAATTCTAATAAAATAACAAAATAAAAACTATCAAATTAACAAGAGTTTACACTCCTTAGTATACACGGATAGAAAAACATTATTAGTACTAAAACGCCTGCGCCTACAATACAAAATTATGAGTCCTAAAACAAAAATATTATAAGACTTATAAAGCTTTTTATAACACTCATGAAACAATTATAAATATCATAAATACTTCATGAGTGTTATAAAAAGTTTTATGAGTTTTATATTTTTGTTTTAGGACTCACAATTTAGTGTTATAGGCGCAAGCGTTTAAGCACTCATAATGTTTTTCTCTTCGTGTATTTAAAATACTGCTAATAAATTCTATTGCACATAAAAGTTTTTCTGTTGTCTAAAATGAAATAAATTTTGCAAAACTCAAAATTGAAAAAAAAAAAATAATTTTTGTAAGTTTTAGGATTGTTAAGATAAGAAAAAAGATTTTTGTTGAATTCAGAGTTGATAGATAAAAAGAAATTGATTATAAAAAAAATTTGCTTATTGATTCAATCATCTTTAAACTTTCACAAAATTTCTTCGATTTAATCTCATTAGCAAAATCCTTTAATACTTTAATCACCGTTTTTCTCTTGTTTTTGCCAAGGGATATGCACTAGTGCCTTTAGTTTAAAAATGTTAAATTTAGTTTTAAAAAATCACAGTGCATTCCCCTTGGTTTTTGTATACATCACATCAATAAGTAAAATTATCACAATCCTTAAAAAGTTATGTTTACTTTCTAATTGTATTTGTAAAATCCAAGGGGAAGAAGTCTATCAAAAAATCTAACAAATCAACAAAAGTTCTAACAAAATAACAATAAAAAAATCTAACAAATTAACAAAAAGACTTTTGTTTGTTTCATACAGTTAGTTACTTTGTTTTCGCTATCAAGAGTTCTAACCCCTTGGAAAAATCATAACTTCTGATCGGTAAAAGTAATCAACTTTATTCAGAGACTGTCTCTATTTTCGCCTATAACAACTTTGGTTGAATAGCAAATGGTGCGCAATATTCTATTAATTTCTTTACCAAAATTAATTTTTCATAACAAAAATTTTAAATTTTGTCTTAAATTTAACAAATAAATAAAATTATTAACAGAGTCTTAAAAAGTTTTCTGTTTTAGTCACAACTAAGTAAAGTTCAACTAATTTTTAAACAGTAAAATTTTTACCAAAATTTACTTGATTTTTAGTTAGTCATGTAACTGTTTCAGACTCTAGTTAACTTTTTAAACAAACAACAAAAATGCTTTTTAACGTAAATTATGAAAATCCATAGAAATACTTCTTTTTAAATTGAAAGTTCCAAGAACATCATTTGTATAGTCATTTAAAGCAAAAGTAACAATTTTACAATTTGGAAAAGTTTTTAAAAACGCTCTCAATTGTTTTTCTGTAAAATTATAATAAAATGTTAATCTTGTGATAAATTCACTAAAATTTTTCAAAGATTTTAAAACAATTTTTTCATTAATTTTTGAATCTCTCATTGAATAAATTGAAACGCTTTTGAGATTTCTTGTTGAATCTAGTGTTGTCCTGAAGCTTTGCCAAAATGCAAACTGAAATGAGAAAAAGAAAGTTAAAAATTTTTAAAACTTTCCAGGTTTCGGCGCTTGCATGCATGCTTGACTGATATTTTTTCAACTTGCAAGCAACTTAATTAACATAATTGTGGTTAGTCAAAAATTATTGCAAAGAAGTTAATCACAAGGCATGGAACAACAAATTGCTCTTTCTTCCTCTCATTTGATCTGTTTTGATCATTTTTGTGCATGCATAGCCAGAACTTTGGGAATTCATTCTGAATAAATTAGCGTCAAAGTACAGAAAAAGAGCAACGAGTATCAACGTCTGGATTAAACAATGCACTTGCATGCATACTTGACTGATATGCTAGTATTTTGGTTGAACTTGAACGCATCTAAATTCTAAATCATTCAGATTTTATTTAATTAGGTTAAAATCTGTCAAATTTGTATGATAATTAAAGACTCTTAAATTTACAACAATTATTGACTAAGTTAAACAGAATTTGAATGAATTAGAGATAATTTCGAATAAGTCAAGTAAGGATGCAAGTTGTACAAAAAATCAATCAAGTAAGTCAGTCAAGTTGACAGAACATCAGTCAAGAAAGCATGGAAGTGCTGAACCTCAAACCTGATTGAAAATTTCCATAAATTTTTGCTTATTAAAATTCTTTGCAATTATTTCCGAGTGAACAAAAATATGTTAAATTGCATGCAAGTTGCACAAAAATATCGTTTAAGTAAGAATGAAAATGGTGAATCAGGGAAATAGACACGATGCATAAAATTTTTCGTCACTCTTCATACGAAAATTTTGCTACTTTTATGCCACTTTTAGCAAGTTGATTACAAAAACAATTTGTCAACTTTTGTTACTTTACCACCGTGTCTATTCCCCAGTGCTAAATTCTTAAAATTTTTTAATTAATAAAAAATTACTTACAGTAGTAAATTCAAGCTCAATTTTAGTTTCTCTTTCTTTTATGACTTTACTTGAACATTCCATGTCAACAATTGTTAAACTGCAATTTCTCAACACTTCATTTGGCTCCTCCAGAATGTTCAAATTGATATAAAATTCTTTCAAATTTCTTCCATATTTTGAAAATGTCCTCAACAGCTCTTCATTGTTGATTGTTAAATTTTCAACTTTTTTAATATTTTTAAAGCCATTTAAAATTAATTTATAAACTTTTCTATCTTCAATAATTTCATCAAGATCAAGAACTTCAAGATTTGGAAAATCACGAATAAATTTTGAAATTAAATTTTCAGTATGAAAATTTTTCTTCTCAAATTGAAGCTTTTTTAAATTTTTATTTTCATGCTTTTGTGCGTAGAAAAAAATTTCTTCACTTTTACTAAAATGAATGTCAGCAACAAAACTTAAACTCAAATTTTCTAAATTATTAAATTTTTCAAATATTTTTGAAATTACTTTGACTGGAATTTTCCAAATGAAAAATAAAGTCAAAGTTTTTAAATTTTCACAACTTGCATGCAAGTTTTCAATTCGTTTTGTCAAACCAGCACGGAAACTTAGTGCTGTGTCTAAAATTTCTAAATTTTCAAATTTTGCATTTGTCAACTCATCGAAATTTTTCTCATCTAAATAATTTCTTATTGACAGCGATTTTAAGCATTTTAAATCTGAAAGTTGTCTCAAATCAGCCAAAGGTCTGCAGTCACAAAATTGAAAATTTAATTTTTCTAATTTCTTTAAATTTTTACAAATAATTGTGAAAATTTGAGTTGAAACTTCATCCATGACGAGTTCTTTGAGAAATTTTTGATTTTGTAGACAATTTCCTAACAAATCTTCATCACTCCATTGACAACATAAAATTTCTAATGATCTTAATTTTATTGAACTTAAAGCTAAAGATAAATTAATATTTGTAAAATAACAAATTGTGAGCTTCTCCAAGTTCTTGTTATTTCTTATAAAATCAACATTTTGTTGCAAATTATTGAAATAATCATTGTTAATTTCAAGCTCTTTGGCGTCAAAAATTTCAAGTCCTTTCAAGTCATTTTCACGAAAAATTCTTAACTTTCTCAATGGCACTGAACATTTTTCTCTTTCAACATTTTCAAATGATACTGGCTTGATGAGTTGAAGTTCTTCAAGATTTGGAAGCAAAAGTAAAAATTTTGATACAAAAATTTTAATTTTTGTGTTGAAAATTAATTTTTTCACTTTGTGTCCATAAATGTGAAGGAAAAATTTCAATTTTTCATCAAAGTTCTTTAAATTTGTGCAGTTATCGTTGATATAAAGTGTAATTGTTGATGATGAAGTGAGACTTTTGTCAAGGTCGAATGATGGATTTAACTGAAAAGAAAAAATTATAAATAATAATTTGTTCAAAATTATGTAGATTTATGTGAGGAGTTAGACAAGTACTTAATTTGAATCGGCGCGCGTTTGTTGGATATTCATTAACTTTTCAAGAAAAATCGCAAAAACTCTAATTTAAAATGTAAAAGAATATAAGAAAAAAAAATTCTCCTATTTGAACCATAAGATGTAAATAGTGTTTTAAGCAAAGCGCAAAAGCTTCTTCATTTACTTATTAATGAACTAATACTAAATAAATTAAAGATAAACAATTCTATCAAAATTTCTGAGGTGTCGAAAATGCTTAAAGCTTTCCATTTTTATGCCTTTAAGATACTAAGAAAAGTAAATTTTGTTATTGCTATTAAATAATGATAGTAAAACTGCTTTTTTGTCTAAAAAAAGGAAGACAATTTACAGTTAATTTTGACGATCTTTCTTCAAATTAAAAATATCCTTAAAATTTTTTATAAAAGCTTTTAAGAAGTATTTCTTGTTAATTTAAACATTTATAACAAATTTATACAGCAAAATTTTTTAGTTAGCTACTTTTTATTGAATCTTTCTTATTTTAAAGTTGAAAGTGATTTCAGATTTAAATTCTAATCTTAGCGCTAATCTTGAAATGTTTAAAATTACTGTAAAAACCCATTTCTATTCCTACAAGGTGTGAATTATGTTTCAATTGAAGTTCAATAAATTTTTATTTACATTTGATATGAACGATATAATGCAAGTATAAACAACCTAAAATAGGATAAGATTTGGTTAATTTTTAATTCATGCGCTACCCCAGGTTTTGTCCATATCAACATTGTTTTAAATAAATATTGACTGTATCAATGTTTTTAAAAGTTTTTTGAACTCTAGCCAATTGATAAATTAGTTTTTTTTTTATTTTATTATTTATTGTAATATTCTTCCAAAAGATACAAAAAAATTTATTATCTCAGAAAGAGTAAACCAATTGTTGTTTTTTATTGGCGTATTTCAATTTATGTCAAAATGTAACTAAAGTGAAGGCAAATTCATTTTTTGGAACCTAGATGAAAATTTCCAAATTAATACTACAATAGTAACCATAAAATGAGCATTGGAATGAAAGCCTTTGAAAACAGATTCAGCCAGAGAAAGATTGTTGATGCATCTTTACTATTGTAAAAGACTGAACTCGTCTAGAGATGGACTGTAAATATATCGAGCTATTGGTTGCTCTTAAATATCTAATAATGGCATTGACGTTTCTAGTGAAGAATTTAATTGAAAAGAAAAATATTGACTTCATCAACAGGTTTTTCAGGTATGAATGAAATATAAAGTGAATTTCAATTACTTTTAATTTATACTTTTATGAACAATTTTAAAGAAATTAAAGAGAAATAATTATATCGGAAAATTTTGAGATACCAAGAATAATTAAAGTTTTCCATTTATATGCCTTTGGCATGTACCGGCAAGTGGATGAAAAGTCATAACTTATTTTTAGTTATTCGGCATTTTTATCAGAATAACAAAAAAATTTTTTAGATATTTTCCTATAAAAATTTTTAAATTTCAAAGTTTACTTCGTTTCTGCTATTACTAATTGTTTATCATATTACTAAAAATAGTTTTAAACAACAACTAAATTCTTCTTATATTTGAAAATAAACTCACCAAATATCTATAATCAACACACAGTGAGAAATTCTTCTCATTAATTTTTGAAATTAATTCATAAAACTTAAAACATGTCAGCGATAAATTTTTATCATTTTCAGCAAATTTTATGATTTTTATTAAAATTTCATTTGGTAAATTTAATAAATTTCCACTCTTCGTCATTTTTTAGTATTTCACAATGTTATTTTTGTTTACAACTTTTTAAAATACACGTCTGAACATTTAAACAGTTTCAGAAAGACTGAAAATAAAAACATGTGAAAGAATGGAAAATTTTTTAAATATCGCTTCCAGAATAAAAACATTGAAGTTGATGTTTTTGTTTTGATATTTTTAAACATTGAAATTATTTGTGAAAACAATAAAAATTTTAGTTAAATAATAAATAAAAACATTAAAAAAGAGCGAAAACATTGAAGAAAGATTGATATAAATATTAAGAAAACATTGAAACTTTAGAAAAACATTAAAAATATTAAAGAAAACATTGAAGAGGAAAACATTAATTTTGTACACAACAAATTTTATTTACAGCAAAGTTTAAACAACAAAAAATTGTGCTTCTTTGTTCTGTCACTTGAATATGAGTAAAATTTTGACAACAAAACGTTGAAAACATCAAAAAACCAGGAAGTGAAAACAGTGGCAAAATTTTTGTCATTTTTCATAAGAAAATTTGTTACTTTTGCTATTTTGTCACCGTTTTTATTCTCCTGAAAAAAATTGACAGAAAAGAAAAATTTCTGCTTAAGACTCTGTTAGAGCAAGTTAACGCACTTTCGACTGAAGTTCTTAACCCTTAAAAAAAACATTAAAATTATTAGAGAAACTTTGAAAACATTAAAGAGAAAAACATTGATTTTGTTTACAAAAATTTTATTCAAAGCAAAATTCAAAGAGCAAAAACTTGTATTTTTATTTCTAATATTAAATTTTAGTAAAAATTTGAAAAGTTTCTTAAAAATTCTTAAATTTATGATTAAAATTTTGATCAATTTTGCGTCCCTTAAATTTCTTCATTGTACTTGAATTCACTTTTAAGCTTTTAATTCATAAACAAATTCACGTTTCTTTTCATTATAATTCTCAAATTTCCTAGCTAGCTTTCTTTGATTTTCCAATTTATTTTCAAACATTTTCCAAAAATTTTCATCTTCAAATTTTTCCGCATTTCTAATGACACATTTGAAATTTTTCAAAGAATTTTCAGAAAAATTTATTCTTTTCAAAAAATCTTTTAATTTACTCTTAGTAAACTTTGAATCATAAATTAAATCCAAATTAACACAAATTGAATGAATTTTAGAATTTTCAATAAAAATCAAATCCGAAACATCATCTTTAAGAAAATAATTTAAATCAAATGAAATAAATTCACAATTTGGGAAAATTTTCAGTAAATTTTCAACTTGAGTTAATGAAAAATTGTAAAAAAATGACAATTCTGTGACACTTTCACTGATCATTTTTAAATTTTCAATCAAAACTCGATCGTTCACATTCCAATGCTTTAATGAACAAATTGAAACGTTTTTGATGTTTTTCGTTGACTTCATGAATGTTTGCAATTTTTGCCATTGTGAATACTGAAAGAAGAAGAGAAAAAAAATTGTTATTAATTTGTAGGAACAGTTTGAGGTGTTTTAGAATAAAAAGAAGATCAAACTAAAGCACCAGTTGGTAAGGAAAAAATTTCCGTTTAAATAAAAAAATTTTGCATTTGTAACGCAAGAGGATAGACACGGAGGCTAATTTTTATAAGAAAAGTAAGAAAATCGGCAAATATTTTACCACAGTGTCCATCCTTTTGTTTGCTAAGAACTGGAGGAAAACCAATTGGAAGGAAAAATTTCAAACTTTTTCTTACAATTTCTTTCCTTTTTCGATTTTCTTCCAAGTGCTTTTCTCCCTGGCTAAGAATCTTAGCCTTAAAATCATGAAAATCTTATTCAATTTTGAAACAATTTTGCTATACCACTTTGTAGAACATCACTTGCCTTACACAACGCGTGTAATAGATATTTGAGTTTATATAATAATAATTGTAATAAAGGACATTAAAGTGTAAATTCATAAGTTTATTCTTATACTTCACTACCTTAGCCAATGAATTTATATGCAAAAACATGTTAAAATTATTTTCTCCAATGGGTTAGAACTCTTGATAAGCAAAACAGAGTAGTGATTGAAAAATGTATTATCATATCAAAATTATTAAAAACTTTTTGAAAAAATTCTATAAATTTTAGTTGCTTGTTAAATTCAGAATAAATAGGAATTTTTGTATGAAACTGTTAAAACTTTTTTTGTTAATTTTTTAAGAATTGTTCCCCCTTGGTATTTACTAAACAAAAACCAAAAAACTTACAATTGATAAAGAAATTTCAGCTTCTTTTTCTTCTTTTCTGCTGACTTTATTGAAAGATTTCATGTCATGAATTCTTAAACTGTAATTTTTTAACTGCTCATTTGGATCATCCAGCATGTTGACATAAACATTAAATTCATCAAACTTCTTATTTGATCTCATGAAAAACTCAA
>JACWBX010002890.1:0-20638 GCA_014622435.1 Polypedilum pembai
ACTTTAGCGCATTTTTGGGGCCACAGATCAGTGTTTGTTAACAAATTACAAGATTAACAAATTCGTTTTCATAAACAGAAGCTTAAGCCTTAAATACAATTGTCACAGCAAAGTTGAATTGACAAATTTCAATTTAGTTGTTTAATTTTATTACATTAATTAGAACTGCTGTAACTATATCAAATCAAAGCAAGTTTCCAAATGCTTCTTTGAATACTAATTCTAATGATCTAATCATATCTAAATTTACAAAAAAATTTCTATTCTAATTAACTTTGGATTTATCAATATTGAAAATATGAAAATTTGATGCATGAAAATCGTATTATTTAAGTGTTACAATGATTTAAATTGATTTAGATTTTTAAATTCATTCTTTAAAAACATATTCTTTTTGCGTAAAAATAACGGTTCACTTAAATTTAAAATTGGCGCAAAAAAACGCGTAGCTGCAAAAAATTTTTGTTGACGCAAAAAATTTTTGTTTACAAATTTTCAGTATAAAAATTTTGTTTCGCAATTTCTCGAGTAATGCAATCAGTGACAGCTTTCTATTAAAGTGATAAGCCAATTACTTGATAGCATAAATCATAAATAACCTCATCCAGCCGAACAAAGTGAATGTATAAACTGCCTTTTTGTTACTAAAAATGCGCTAAAAAATGTATTTTTGTGGGTAAATGACGCTATTCAAAAATCAGTTTTTAGCTAAATCAAAGGATTTTAAGCTATAAAAGATGGTCTGCATGATGAATTCATCGTTTTGACACATTTAAAATCAATTTTGAGAGAGTTTTAACTAACAATTAGTCAGAAAAATGAAATAGTAGAGTTTTTTGTAGAATTTTATCACTCATGGAATTGCCCTTTATATACCAATCGATCCGTTCTTTATTATTAAAATTTATTACACATATTGTATAGCATATGGCATTTTGAGAAACCATAATTTTCCATACATTCTCTAAAATGTTTTGTTTACATCATGGCGAAAATGTAAACAAAGAATTCTGCCAATTTTTGTTCGATCAAATCTTCTAAAATACATCTTTATGATTAAACTACTTATTGCTATTTATCATTTTGAACTATCATGATAGAAACTATCAAGTTGATAGTTAACTTACGCACAAAGATTGGATTTTTGTAGAAATTGAAAGCGTTTGTAGAGTTCAAAATTTTTGAAGCTTTTTGTTTACAAAAACTTCAAATTCATTTTTAACGCAATTAAAGTACTTATTCTATCTTATTTTCCTTGTAAACTCAATTTATAAGTAAAGTAACTTAATAGTTTAGAATTAATAGGAAATCATGTAAGATATCAAGAACTAATTGGAACTGAAAATAAAGTTCAAATTTTTGGATAAAAACAAGTAGAGAAAGAATTACGAAACGCAATTTTTCGACTTTCACTCACTCATGGAATTGCCCTAAAGTCTTAACGAAATAATATATTTTCAATTAAACAATAAACAATTCAAATAAACAATAAAATTGAAAATTCAAATGATTTCGAAAATTCGTTGTTGCATACCGCTATACAAGGGGTTGGAAACTGGGGCGAAAGGCGAATCGGGGCGAAACGGGGCGAATCGGGGCGATTTTTTTGTTTACAAACAAATGAATATAAACAAACAAAAAATTACTTATTTCTGCATATAATCTGGATATAATTGGTTTATCCATGAATATTAATGTATAATAATGCTTTATAAATACTTAAATATTGTTTCAAAGTCTTAATTGGTGCAAAATAAGAATTCGAAAATTTTAGTTCAATGTTGCATAACAAAATGTTGCGAAACAACTTAAAAATGTTGTGTGTCAAGTGGAAAAGGGGCGAATCGGGCGAATCCTTCGCCCCAGTTTCCAACCCCCTGCCGCTATACAGTATGGGGACAAATGATTAGAAACTTTTTGTTTTTCGCCAATATCTTTTGATAGAAAGCACATAGAGTTATGAATTAAAGACACATTAGAATTTCATGAGAAAAATAATGGCATCAAAATTTTTCCGATTTTTTACCTTTTGCTATGTCTAAATATAAATCGAAACAATATGTTTGTGTCTAAATATATCATAAAATAAAGTAATAATTCATTTACAAACAGTACTTAATAATGTTTCATTGATTTTAAGCGATTTCCAAAATCGACATTTTTGTTCTTTTCAAATTTCTTGTTTTGGTCAACTTTGAAGCTTTGCAGTTTTTAAACCAGGAGCTGCAGCCTTCTCATTTTCTGCATAAAAACTCAAAAGAACGTCTATTTTAAGGAACCGTAAAGAGATTTAGTGATTATTCCCTAGTTTTTGCACAAGAAGTGAAAAATTGTAAAAAATTGAGCAAAAATGGCGAAAATATCATGCATATTTAGAAATCTCTTCAATTTCCTATTGAATGTTTGCATTTTAGCTGACAAATCAGGTATCAAATGAAAGCTTATGAAAAGACAAATCAAATGTTAAAAAGAGTGAAACAAAATTCTTTTTGTAAAGCTGTAAAATAATTTTTGAAAGAGTCTCCTTTTTGTCAAAATGACCACTTTTTCTATGAGTCGTAACTCTAAATCTATTCATTCGAAAAATCTGAAACTCCGAACGTTTATTGAAATAAGTATGAATAAAAACTATGCAAAGTTTCAGCTCTTGACATTGAGCAGAACAAAAGTTACAGCCTCGAGAAGTTCAAAATGGCGATTTTTGAACGAAAATTCAACGAATGCTTTGAGAAAAAAGACTAAAAGACATAGTAAAAGGCAAAATATCGGAAAAATTTTGATGCCATTATTTTTCTCATGAAATTCTAATGTGTTTTGGTCTTTAAATCATAACTCTATGTGCTTTCTATCAAAAGATATTGGCGAAAAACAAAAAGTTTCTAATCAATTGTCTCCATACTGTACTTTCGAAATTCCCTAACGGTCCGATTGATACTACTAAGCACTAAATAATAAAAAATGAAAATGGAACATTACATAGAAAATTTAAGGTTTTATCATACAAAAATCTTTTTTTTATTTTATTAACTTTGTAGGTATGAGTATGTTCTTATCAAAATAACAGATATAATAAAAACCGCTTCATTCGAGCTCTTTATCATTTGCAGAAGTAGAAAAATAATTTTTTACTTCGATTTTTAAGTATAAAAAAAATACTTATGATACTTATTAAAAATTCTTAATATTATTTCAAACATAAAATTTATTTACATAGAGAAATATTATGCAAAGAGAATTAAAAATACTATATCTTCACAAACAATATTACTATCAACGCATGCTATTACTGATATGCATGCTTTAAGTTTTTATATAGGTTCGATTAAACGTTTTACTTTTGTTATTTTAAAGAGTGGGAGTCTATTTTTATCAACCGATTTTTTCTCAGCTCGAATAAAGTAAGAAAATATCGACGATACTCTCTCATGTTTTAACTGTTTGCGCAATTAATTTCCGATTTTATACAATGGAATATTTTTTTCTCACTTTCATATGGTCTGGTATTCTATAAAATATTATATACGTTACTAACCGAGAATCTCAATTCTTTGTCAAGAACTTTATCATTAATAACTTGTATCAGCCCTTCATATAATGTTTGTGTTTCTTCACTCGTAGATATTAATGGAACTATAAGAACATATTCCACTTTCAATAGCTCCTTCAAATACATATTAATTTGAGACTGTAGTTGGATTGAGTCACTTCTAGTATTTTCAGAAATATTCTGAAGTAAAACAAGTAGTTTTTCAAAGTCATATTTTAGTCTTATATCATTATTTTCCTCAAAAATCGCATTCATTTTTTTTTTTTGCAAAATTAGTTTTATTCACAAAATTTATTAAAAACCTTGAATTTAGCTTATTGACTGTTTCAAAATTATTTATTTTGTCAATTTATCATTTATATTTTCAATTAATTTTTAATTTTATTATTTTATAGAGAACTTTTCATAATTTAAAATTCTTGATGGAAAATATCAAATACACAACACTCTGTCACCATTTATCTCATCACTATACTTTTTTACCGCATTTTCTCATTTTAATTTGAAAAATCTACATTTTTATTCACACTTTGTCCGTTTCAAGTTTGAGATATATTGTATAAGTCTATTGATAGAGTATTTATAAATCCATGAATTTTGCTTTGAAATATTTTGAAATGGATATTAAAATTCGATTCTAATCATAAATTTTCACAATTATTAATTACTCAAATAATTATTTCATATTAAAATTTAGACCAAATAGAAATTGAATGAATTTGATCTCGACTTTTATTGAAACTTTTGAATATTTTATGCTGATGATTACATAATTAAGTCTTCATTAGTATCTCAAATTCATATCTTACATGATTTTTGTAAATTTCATATTTTTGGAATATTTGAAAATTTTATATATAATATGGAGTATATCGTATCTTTCGCCTTCTCTCGAATATAAGAGCCGTTCGGATTGGATTTTCGAATTGAAATTGTAATCTTATAAAGCAATATTTACAAATGTAAAAACGCAGAATCTGTAAATAATTAAAAGATCTGTCAATTTAGGTTTCCGACAATATGAATTAAAAGCTTTATAAACTTACAAATTTAATTAAAAAATACAATTCGAACTGCTCTCGAAATATAAGTGGGAAAACGATAATATGGAATATTTCATATTTGATAGCTTTACGTCGTATGCATTTCCGCATGAAATCGACTGTTTGAGTTAATATTAATATCATAGTTCGTGAGAGAAATGAATTTCGGAAAGTTCTTCCATTACAAAGGTCTTATAGTTTGAAAAAAAAGATTAAAGCCAAGTTTGGCATTACCTTAGTATTAACAATCGAGAATCTTATCCGTTAAGATTTGAAAATTTTATTGTGTTTTGCCGAGGGCGTGACAGCTTGGAAGAAAGATATAGATTTTTTCTCTCTTTTTCTTCACTTTTCTACACTTTCTCTTTCAGTTTATTTTATGAATATTTCATTATTTACAAAGTTTTGAATTCTCAAATTTTCAATAATAATAAAAACTTGAGACTTTATTGACTACTATATGATAACATTTACATAATGGTGAGATGTTATAGGCATTAACCCTTGGGTTTTAATCCTTGAATAGATCATTGATGTTGTAATTAGTTGTATAGAAGCTTTGAAGAAGAAGGAGCTTAGATCGTTTTTCAAGCACCCTCTACAATTTTCATAACGGAATTTTTTTGGAAGTTTTTTTGTTTGCCAATATCGGCGTCGATGGCCGAACCCTATATTGAAGTCAATGCAAAGTAGTATGCCACATAGTGAAGTTCTGCTCACCAGATCCATTTGTAAATTTCGAAAAAACAGTTTGAATTTGCTTTTTGGACTTCAATATCTTTCTCCACGGATGTTGTTTACAATTGCCAGAGATTATTGAGCCTAGATAGGTTCAGAAATTTTCGACGTCAAAAGTTGAAATGTTTATTTTGAAAATGGTGATTTTGAACTATTTGCTTATTGATTTTGATTTAACTCCAATGTAGAGGTTATAAATAGAATGAATAGCTGATTGCGGACTTAAAAACTAATAAAATTAATTTTTAATTCGCGAGTGAAAAAATTTGTTATCGCACTCTTCGAAATTTCTGAGGGGAATCAAACTTTCAATATAGACCTAAAAAATTGGCAGAAATTATCTAAATAGATCTAAGAAACCTAATTCAAGAAAATTTAAATAGTTTTCAAAACTTTGTTTTTGTTTTAATTTTTCTACACTTTTTCTCTGTTTATAATTTTTAAAGGGAATGATGCAGAAAAATTTTTTATTTTAGCTTCATATTCGAATTTAAATAATTCGTCATATTTATTAAATTTTAATAGGTTACTAAACATTAAAACCCTGGGGGCCAAACAGAATTTTTTTCGGATTAATTTTTTAAATTTTGAATTGAAATTTTTGCGATGTCCCTTGGAAAATTGGCGAAAAACTGCCAAAATTTTAAAAATTCACATATCCGTTATGAAACAATCATTTTTGTATACACAATTTGACATACATTGAAATAGATAGCAACGGATTAGTGTTCAAAATGTATCAAAAGTGTTGATTCAGTCAATCTAAACCTAAATCAATACAAATATTTATGAAAAACAAAAGATTTCGAATTTGTTTGCATAATTTCGCATGTTTTTAACGGTAGTTTTTAATTTGAAATAAGTACCAAAAAAGCGCGTTAATTCAAATTAAGTACCAAAACGGTTTGTTTCGCCCCCCAGGATTAAAATATTAAAATTAAGTCATTTGGTTTTGAAATTTATTTAACGCTCTATAAAAATTTAAAATTCAGAAGGTTTAAAATTATAATTTATTTTATTTTTCTAGGTCAAATTTCAGTTTTCAATACCCTGTACAAATACATTCAAATATAAGAAAAGCGAGCGAAGAAAATTGAAGCTCGTAATTTATTTCGGAAATGGTAAATAAATAGATAATATTCTTTACTTAAAAATATCAAATTTAAGAAACTATACAATAATAAATATACCTTACGTATTTTTTCTCGGTAAAATTCTGAAACTCAACAGAAATTATCGAAAAAAAATTGTTGAATACGTGCTTCAAAGCTTGGCTTCCATCTATTGAAAAATCGATATTTATATAGATTTCATTTTGATTATTTCATTCGTTTATTTTATATAGTCAAAGTCAAATAAAATGTCTCGCTACCCTCACGATGCCAAAGTTTATGTCGGCGATTTGGGTTCAAATGCAGATAAGCAAGAAATTGAAGATGCTTTTAGCTATTATGGTCCATTAAGATCAGTTTGGGTAGCCAGAAATCCGCCTGGATTTGCATTTGTCGAGTTTGAAGATGCACGGTAAGTTGTTTTTAAAGAGAATATATTTTTAACATATTGCTATCTAAATAATTCAAATATTATTATTTTTAGTGATGCTGAAGATTCAGTTCGAGGTCTAGATGGTCGAACGATTTGTGGACGTCGAGCGCGAGTTGAATTGTCAACCGGTAAATCAGCACGAGGATTTCGTTCACGAGGTCGAGGACGCTCACCTGGTCGTCGAGAAGATCGCTGTTATGAATGTGGAAATAGGTGAGTAATGTAACTTATAAAAACTTTTATAAATTATTTTATTTTCAAATAGAGGTCATTTTGCTCGTGATTGTCGTAGACGAAATGGAGGAGGAAGTCGTCGTAGTGGCAGGTAATTATGTCGTTTTATTTTTATTTTCTTGCAGAATATTTTCCTTCAATGGAACAAGAAAGAGGTAACATTTTTAGAGATAGGTTGAAAGTAAGATATTAACAACATGAGAGACGAGATAAGTTAGAGAAAATAGAATATGCGAGGGAGTAAGAAAGATCGACGTGCAATTTTCACCAGCCGTGCCACCTCAGCGTAGAATTTTCTATTGCATCGATTGTAAGAACAAAACTCGTTTTCCCCAAAAATGCATAAGAGAATAACATAAAGACAGTAAAACATATTAAACATGCATCGCCTGTTAAATGAATAACAATTTTTTACGAACACGCGCACAAAAATACACATCCATGAACTTGAACCATTTGACTACTGCCACTATTTAATTTTTAAATGACGATAATCTCTTAAACATCCTTTTTTACCGTAAATGTTTAAATTTATATTATCCATAAAATTGTTTTGTTTATGTTTTATTATAATTTCTAATTTCATATTATACATAATTGTCCTATTTCATTATCAACAACAAAATGAAAGTTAACATTATTACGACACGTGAAATTAATTTAACCATCGTGTGTAATCATCTAAAATATGTGGTACATTGAGCTGGGGTTTTATAACAAAGTGTACAAATTCTGCCGTAAAAGATTTATCTGAATCGAGCAATGATCACCTTTCTAAGAACGAAATCGGTACAACTTGTAAAAATATAAGTCAACTCGAAAGTATGTATACATATGTAAAAAAGAAAAAGAAAGAGAAAGGAAAATTCTTTGATCATACTTCTTCCTATCCCCTTGGCTTCTTGAACGTGTCTCTTCTCGTGTGTGATAATATCAAATTGAGAATCAGTAAACATGCTTCATCGCAGTGCTTTTCTTCCATCACAACTACGATCATTAACACATTCAGTAAAGAAAGAAATCTAGTAAGATGTAGTAATACTTCTAAGCGCATATCATCACCAATGAGCTTTGAAATGCATCGTAGACAAAAATCTCTCACCTTGATTCTGAGTGAGTTTTCAATTATTATCAATTATTTATATTAATTGAAATAAATTTATTTAAAATAAAAGAAATTGTAAAAAAAATGTATCATCATCGAGAAGACAGTCAAAAAGAACACATGAGTAATAATGATGATAGGTGATCAAATTCTCTCCAGGCATCGCGTGTGTAATCAGCTATAATATTCTTAAAAATATTACTTTTATCAATTTACTTTGAAGGTCTTTTCCATTCTATGACAAATGCAAATGATTGTAAATTATGATAAGACATTTAAAGTAAAATTAATATTTAAATAATATACTAGTTACACATTTTGAATTCCCTTTTTTATTTTTTTTTATCAACTAATATCCACAGATCTCGTAGCCGCTCTCGATCACGTAGATCTCGTAGTCATTCGAGAGATCGTAGATACAGTCGATCACCAGCTGCAAGAGACCGCAGATCTCATTCGAGCGACCGTAGATCAGCTTCTGAACTTAGCGAAACACGAAAAAGTAAATTATCGAGTAAAACTTTTAAATATGTAATACTAATAATTTTTTCTCAACATAGAAAAGCATAGTGACAACAAATCTTGGAAGAGTTCAAGAACAAACTCACCACAATCAGATAGATCTCGAAGAAGCCGTTCACAGGACACTCCATGCTCAACCACTGAAGCACGCAAAGAGTGAGATGAGATTCATTCCGTAAGTTTTTTTTTTCTTTTTTAATATACACTTATTTATTGACTTTTATTTTATCTTTTAGATTAAATATTACAACTTTAAGAAAAGCTGATAATTCCTGTATCGCTTTCGCTAAAATTATCTTATCCAACAGTCATACATTATATAATATAAATTATAGTTTGAATAAATTGATTTATATTATATAAACAAAAATATTAATTGTTTAATTCACAACAAACATTATCATATTTAACTTATACTAGTTTTAAATTATTAATTACTAAATTTCAAGAAATACATAATCGTGTTTCTAAGTAAAATGTTTTGGTATTATTTTATTCATTCATATTTTCCAAAGCTCTTTCATTGTTTCTCAAAGATACTTGCATTGCCAAAAAATTAGAAAGTATTCCATGTTTCTCAATTATATTCCAAATAGTTGCCATGAATATGAGAAAAAGTGTCAAACCGACTATAAGAAATTTGACAATTAAATAAAGTGTTTTAAATCCATATGTAGGGGTTATTTCCAATATATTGATAAGTATAACAAAAAGTCCTATAGCCATTATTGTATAACTACGACGAGAAGATTCAAGTCTTTTCAAACTGTGTTTACAGGTGGCGATACATTCTTTTAAGTTTTTGATATTATCTTGAATAAAATTTTGATTAAGGTCGTTGTTAAAGGATCCGTTTTTCTTTTTTGTTTTGATGGTAATTTTTGCATGAACAGCTTCATGATCTGAATAACTTATATTAAAATCTTTGATTTTTTCAAGTAAAGGCAATTCATATTTTTTTACATTACAATCAAAATTATCTCCATTTCGATAGAGAATATAATCAATACGAATTCCTTCTTTTCCTTTTGTATTTTCTGATTTAGTATATGTATTATGAATGTATTCATGAGTAGCAAAATATTGAATTGAAGAGTTCTGTTCGAATGTATCTTTCATTCCGGAAACTGATAATAATATTCTGTAAGCCAAATCACCAGGTTCTGTATTCAAATCTCCAGCCAAAATTTGCAATGAACAGTCTCCACGTGTACTTTCTAAAAATTGAGCTGTATCAAATGCCTGAATAATGCGATGCGTCATATAATCATCACATAATTTATCATATTCTGCATGAAGATGTGCAGTATAAAAGTTAATAATTCTGTCATTAAATTTGATTCGGCACAATCCCACTCCTGAAATAAAAGAAAATAATTAAGCTTTTATAAAAATCATAAATGATGATTTTATAACACCTTTGCCACCAAACCAATCGCAGTGTTGTAATTTATGTACATAACCGTTGACTGCCCAATGATGAAAAAATACTGATAATATTTGATGCTGCGAAAATACACATAAACCACTGCCGAAAACTCCACTATAAAAATAATGGGCGTATTGATACTTATGGGAAATCTTATCTCGAATCTTTTGAAAATCATATTCACTCCAAACTTCTTGCAGTGAAATTATATCATATTCACTTGTAGCTAAATGCTCTGAAATTTTTTCAACTCGGATATCCTGAAAAATATTGAAATTATAGTACTTAAATAGTTAAAAAAATTTAAGTGAACATCATTAGTCATTCATACTATCAATACATCCAGTAAGCAAAAATATTTAAGGTTGTATATATTATAGTTGTTTAATAAAAAATATTCTAATCAAAATCTTTGAAAAATTTATTTTCATAAAAAACTTCAAATGAATTTTTTTCAATTATTATCAGGTAGTGTTTAAATATTATTATTGATTAAATATAATCAATGATTCTGTGACTTATCGAGATTTCATAAAAAATTAAAACGGCTACACATTTGAAACATTTATCATCAAATCACTGCGATAACTTAATTTTTTATTAATTCTTGTATTCATACAAAAAGTACGTATGTTTTTTTTCATTTATCTTACCTTATCTTTCGATATAAAAGGTAGTCCCCAAATGTTCATAGTTAAAATAGAAATAGAAATTGTCGAATCCATTCTTATAAGTATGTAAATTTTTTTAAACATTTATTATTGACTTATTGATTAAGGGGGAGAAAACTATATTTTTAGTGTTGAGAAAAGTTTGTTAATAAGAATGAATTATACTTTATCTAATCTCACGAATTCATTTGTACGTTAATATTCATATAAATGATATAATATAATATAATCATAGTTACTTGGTTTTACAAAAAATAAAATTGTGTTATAACGGCTTAAAGATATTTAAAAAAACATATTTTTACAAAGTCTTTAGCGAATTTTTAAGAATCATCTTATATTCACTTTGTCAAATTTTTTTCTATAGCTAGATATTCTAAGCTTCTACTTTAGATATAAGAGAATTTATTGTGATTCTTAGAAAAAAAGTTTTTTAGTTTAAAAATTTTAAAAAATTTTCTTATAAGAAATGTAAATATATCAACAGGGGGATGGACACGGTGGCGAAAACTTCAAAAATTTTTCGCCCTTTTCGCCATTTTTTGCCCCAAAGTTTTAATTTTTCCTATTTTAACATTGAATTTTTTAACTCTTTTGATGCATTTTGATTATTTCTACAAAAAAAAATGCTACAGACATTGAAATTATGTAAAAAAGAGCAAAAAATTTTAGCTATGATTAAGATTTGAAACCGCGATCTCAAAAGTTTCACTGAAAGAATTATAAGAAGGGGCGAAAATTTTTCGCCCCTTTTAGATTTTTTCGCCCCCGTGTCCATCCCCTTGTATATCAAGATGCATGATTATTAAAGTTGGTGATTCTACTGTAGATCGAAACTATTGGTAGAAATAGGCAAAAGCTACAAAAGTACGTCCTACTTTTACAATCCTGATGAGATGCACATTTTAAAATTGTACTTAGATTTATTTATTTTTGTTTATTTTTAGTTTAGATTCGTTCATTATTTTAAAAAAATTGATTCCAAATACTTTACTAAAATTAATTCTTCAGATAAAAAAATTTACAGTCACGTGAATTTGAGAAATTTCGAATCGAATGAAGTAACAGAATATGTTCAGTTTAAAAGTGTACATCCCGATAAAAAAATTTAAGGTACGTTATGTTTTTAACGCTTTTATTGACTTCATTAAAAATGCGCTAAAACTTACTGATTCATGTGTACATTTTCTTACATGTTTAGGATTTTGATTTTTTTTTCTGATATATTACAATAAATCTAACAAAAAACCAATATAGCATAATGTGATGGCCAAACCTCTACAAGCAATTGATTTTAAACAAACAGCATGGAAAAGTTGTAACTACTGCAGCAATTGCTTTTTTAAGACTCCTAGAGAATTCATTAGGTGAGTTGGACAAAATTTTTGTCGAAGATAATTTTCATATTGAAAACATTTTTTTAAAACTACCTTTATATTACACACATTTTTTATGATAATATATTCGATTAGAATAATAGGAATATGAATGATTTTTAAATTCACATAAAAATATCTATCAATAGGATATTATAGCGAATTTTTGTATACTTTGTGTTTACATTTTTAAAGAGCTTAAGTTTATTCTTATAAAAATACTTTAATTCTGCATGAAAATCATGATTAGATTCGTATGATGATAACAGCAATTATTATAAATTGATCCGTTTTGAAGCAAATTTGTTTATTTTAGTAAAATTCGGAAAATTATTTTCAACAATTGTATGAAAAAATTTTACAGATTTTTTTGCACTTTTTTTTTTACATCATTGAATTTTCACTTAATTACTGATTTAAATGTATGTATTTTATGTAACTATTCTAATGGTATCAGTATAAAAACAAAGATATAAATTCGTTAGGCAAAACTAGTTAAACAGCTCTATTTGAATCTAAAAATTGAAATATTTGTGTACGAAATCATAATATACTCACTTTTAGGATAATATCTTGAAAAAAGTTATTTTTAGTTAAGTATCTTTGTTTAAATGCTAGCTCATTTATATATCTTTACTTTAAAATCAAAATCTTTGCGGTAATTCACTGATTAAGCGAAAAGTTAATATTTTAATTTTTGAACAAACGAAAAGTGTACGAAAATTCGATAAAATACTCTAAGCACTTAATTAAAAAAAATACTTTTATTCGTATAAGAGTTCTATTGTAATTCTTTTTAAAATTTTAGGCATCTTCGAGAAAAACACTGTATAGTTGAAGGAGGTTCTTTTGTTTGTCAATATGGATACAATAATGTGTGTTCCTCACTCCCAATCGATGGTATTTCTGACAAAGATTATGAAGCTCACGTAGAAAAATATCACGTTAGTCAGTCGATGAAAGATATTGAAGAAAAATGGAATATATTTTCTGCACCTCAAAATCTGCCAGCCGTATTATATGATCCTTCAAGGGGTCGTCAATCTAATATTTTCACTAAAAAATGGGGCGATAGTTTTACAGACAGGCAAACTGTTACTGTATCGCCACATTTACCGACTGTTGATTGGAGTCATTTTGAAATATATTGTAGAAAAATTGGTAAAAGATATAGGCGTCATACAAAACTCAATAATATTAGTCTTCAAACATCGCAAAATAACAATTATCATAATTCTGACCAAACGCCAGTTTCGTTATCACCTTCTTCATCAATTTCTAGTCTTCAGATAGCTGAAAATAACAATTTGAAAAATATCGATGAACGACTGCTCAATGAAGCAACTATTAGAGACATACCGCAAATATTTCTTAAAAAAGATCTGAATTTCAGTCAGTCTGACTCATTTGCATTAGTCTTTGAAAGCCTTGATATTATTAAATCAGAGAGCGAACATCAAGAATTACAAGAGAAATTGAGTCATTACTTAGACATAGTTGAAATTCAAATTGCAAAGCAAGTATCCCAAAAATCAGGATCATTTTTTCATGCTATGACTTCACAAGATGCTATTATGGAAGAAATGTCTAGAGCCACTGCAAATGTAAAAAAACTTCGGGAAAAATTGAAAAACATCGATAACACTCTTGTTCTTCAATCATTAAATATAATTAACTATGAACGAATAAAAACTAATAAACAGATGGTACTTGAGAAATTGAAATTGATGGCTAGTGTACATCAAACACAACCAATGATACAGGTTCTTTTGGGAACACAGGATTATGTAGCAGCATTAGATTTAATTAGCACGACGCAAGAAATTCTTGCTCAAGAACTCGCAACAATACATTGTTTTCGTCATTTACCACATGAACTTAAAGAGCTTGAAAGATTCATAGATAAAATGTTATTGACCGAATTTGAAAAGTATACAACTTCAGATTTAAATCGACCTCTGCTGGAAACTGATAATCGCGTGCTAGATGAAGATAAATTAATATCAATAATTAGTGGATTATTGCGTAAAAAAAATTTTACATTTATTGATCTATATAAAGATGAAGCAATAACAACAATAAAAGCATTGATAAAACAACTCGTTATTGAAGTAATTATGTTGTCCGATGCAGAAATATGCCTTACTGGAGCAGGAGAAGAAGCACAGACTCTTACCCTCCAAGAATGGATTAAACTTCTTGATACAGCTACTATATCGCTTTTGAAAATATTGAAAAGAATTCGTTTGATTTACGATGTTATTTTACATGTGACTGATTCAAGTGCTGGAAAAAGTTCGATAAATTCAGAGAACACTATTGCGTATCTTAATGATTCTGAAATATTTTTATCATCTACTGATTATCTTATTATTGAAAACAAACTTAAAAACTTGCTACAATCTGTCGGGAATTATTGTCATGAGCGATGTGCAAATTTAGTTTCAATTCAGAGTCTTGAGCAGTATTCAGGTACCCTTGAAGAAATGGAAAAATTAACTCAAATAGTGGAAGAATTCTGCGCCGGATGTGAAGAAATAATTGGCATTAAATCAATACCACTCATTAGTGCATTAAAAACGCAAGGCAGTCAGTATGCACAGAAATTTCATGCCGAGAGAAAGTCTGAATTAAATTTATTATTAGATAATGAACGTTGGAAAACTGCAGAAGTACCAGGTGAAATTCAAAAAATGGTAAATCATATAGCTAAAGGATATTTCATGTGGACAAAATTAGAAGATGCAACTAAAGATGGATCTTCAATTGTTACACCCATGCTAATGGTAGATGAAGAGCATTATGCACTAGTAGGATCAGTTTTGATTCTCATAAAGATTGTTTCTGAATATTGTCGCTGTTCATCACGTTTACCATTTATTGCACCTCAAATGAGTAGAAACGTTGTAGATTTATTAAGGACGTTTAATTCTAAAGCTTGTCAACTGGTTCTCGGTGCAGGTGCTGTGCATGTTGCTGGTCTTAAAATGATTACAATTAGCAATTTAGCTCTTGTATCACGAGCTCTTCAACTTGTTTTGTGGCTTATGCCACATGTAAAAAACCACTTTTTAAAACTCGATCAAAACGGAAGCGTAGGAAATTTTCCACTGGGATGGTCAATAATCGAGAAAGATTTTATTAGTCATATAAAAGAGGTTGAAAATAAAATGCTGATCATTGTTAATCAGTTAGTAAATTCACAGCTTAATATTTGGGAAGCAAGACCACCGATACCATCATCAAGCTTTCGCAATATATCACGACACTTTGTTAAACTTCATGAGGCAATCGCTCAAGTACTTCCTCAAGATCAAATTCACAGTGTTTTTAGAATTGTTCATAAAAATTTCAAAGATAAACTTAGAGAACAGCTTCTAAAAAATAATATCATTAACAATGGAACACCACAATATTGCACAGTCATATCAGAGTTAACATTCTATTTAGAAACTTTAAGAACACTTAAAGCAATGCCCATAGAAGAACTCAACGATGAAACAATGGATGATATTTGGATAAAATTTCAATCTTAAGTATTCTTTAAGAATGTTAACTATTGACACATTCCGCAGATTTTTTTCAAACGTATGGACTATTTATCAAAAAACTATCGAATATCAAATTTTAATTTTTCCTTCATTTGTTATTATACTAAAATCGATTTTTTAGACAATAGTGCCAAAGTTTTTTTTCTTCAAGTAGCTTAATACGATTCTAATCTATAAAATAAAATTAATATGAACTCTTTCGTCCATAGTTTTTTAATAATTTACTTTTTTGTTTCAGTTTTTTTTTGTTTTTTAATCATTTTAAAAAATTATATTTTAATCTAATAAAATTTAGGTCAAATTTTCCTTATATGTAAATATATTGACGCATTGTCAGTAAATGTTTAAAAAATGAAAAATTGAATGTTTTTAAATAAAAGCTAATAAAAACAGTTTTTGATGAAATTTATAATAAAGGAAATGAAAAACATACATAGGTTTTTTAAACAGATGTCTTCTATGTTTTCTTTTTTCTGCTTCTACTAAATTACTATCGTCATTCTTTCCAAGTAAAAAAATTCGTTTCGATAAATCGTCATGACAACGTTTAACCAAACAAGAAAATTTAAGTTAATATTTCAAAAAATGTCTGATTTTGAAACAATTCAGGAAATTGCCTTTAAATTAATGTTAGAGCAAAATAAAAATGATAAGATTCTAAATGGTAAAACAACAGATAAAACGATTTTTGTATTAGGATCTAAAGGAGTGGTACTTAATCAGTAAATGAAGAATTTATTATATTTACTAATAAAATTTAATTTCTTTAAGGGAAAATCAACCATAATCAACAATTTTCTCGATAAAAATGATTCACTGTCTACAACTTCAACAATGGCAATAGAGTATTCGTATGCAAAAAGAACAAATTCAAATGGACAATCTAATCAAGAATTAATTGGGAGCATTTGGGAGTTGGGAAGTTTAGCTAACTCAAATCAGTTAATTGATGTACCAATAAAATCACATGGATCACTCGAAAATTTTTCAGTTATAATTATGTTGAATTTGGCAGAGCCCAATAAAATCGCGTTAGACCTTGAATCTGCATTAAATGGTCTTAAAAATTCTTTTCTAAATAATTACAACGACTCTGAAATTGTTCAATTTAGAGAAAAAATTATTGAAAATGAACCTTGTAAAAGTCATCCCGATATCCATACATTGGAAATTATGCCATGTCAAATGGTTATAATTGGTGGAATGTATGATCAATTTGAAATTCTAAATTCTGAGATAAAACGTCGTGTTGCGATATTTTTACGTTCCATTTGTCATTCAATTGGTTCTTCGCTTGTTTTTTACTCATTGAAAGTTCCAACTTTAGCGAAAATAGTTAGAGATATCATGAGTAAATTAGCATTTAATTCTCCACAAAACCCAATTCGCATTCAAAAACTTGACTATAATGAACCAATTTTGATTAATGCATTTAGTGATTCTTGGGAAAAAATTGGTATACTGCCAAGCAACATCGAACACATCAGTATTAATTATAATATTCAAAATAAAAAAAACAAAGAAACAAATGATAACATTGCTAAAGAAGTGGTTATAAATCCTACAACTGACGTCAATTTTCGCGAAGCAATAATTGATGATCTTCGAGCCATGAAGGACGATGAGTTATTGAGGTTGATTAAAAACACTGATGTAAAAATTAAATTTGATTCTTTCAATCTTACAAATAGTCCATTCAATTATGTTAATTAAAAATTTACAATTCGAAATTTTCTGTAGAATAAAGATGTTTGTAAAAATTGACAAGTAAAAGAGAAAAATTTTACAATGAAAGAAATTGAACAGAATAAAATCAATTTTACAATTAGTGTTTCATTGTAATTAGGTAGTGAGAAATTTAGCAGTTGAAAGTTTCAACTTCAAATTCAAATTATTTTTCAAATAGAATTTTTCCGTAGATGACGAATAATTAAATATAAAATAATAATAATAAAATTCAAAACTTCTCGAATGAATAATAATAAAAAAAAATTGGTATCATTCAAACAATATCTAATTGTGGTTAAAGAGTCACCCTGCTCAAAAACTAAAAACGTGAATAATTTCCAAGGAAATCTATTGCGCAAAATCCGTAAGAGTTTCTCTCAGTTCAATAATTTTTTACGTACTGTGCTACTAGATTCATATCACGTTTCTGTATCAATACTCAAATTTTCATTCTTCCAACTTTTTCGGTGTTTAGGTAGTCTTTTCTCACTTTGACATGATGACAAAGTAAAAAATAAAAAAATTTGTGTGAAATTTCCTAAGACAAATATTACAAAATTTTCAATCATAATAAATTGCTTGGTGATAAAAGCAAACAAATTGACCCTTAAAATATTGCAAAATATGTGCAAATTTTAGTATTCAAACTGTGAAATAATTTTTTAAGTATGATATAATTGATTGAATAACAATATTTACGTACAAATATCATGTAGGTAAAATATAAAATAATGATTATGTTAGAATTCATAAATGAGAAACCTGCAATTTTGGAAATTAAAATTGAAAGAGAAGGAAATCAATAAAAGTAATTTTTTTCATTTTTTTCTCAAAAAATAGAAATTAAAAGACAAATGATGTTAAAAAGTGATCAAGTTCATAATTTATCTTTTAAAATGACTATGTAAAAGTGCAAAAAATTCATCAAAAGGTTATTTATTTTTTCATAAGAATAATTTGGTAAGTTTCTTTATCATATCTAATCAATATACATTTTCTTGTTCTCAATAATTTCTCAAAAAAGTACAAATTTATAATAAGCTCTTACTTATTTTCCTGTTAAATATTTCTCGATGTATATATAATTACAATCTATATATTTTTATATAAGTTGATATATACCCTTGTAGCCCAGACCGAAAAAGTGACGGTTTGAGTTACGAAAAATTCAAATCTGATTTCTTGAATATTTTGATATTTCACACTCTTTTTCGAAAATACAAATTTTAATTTCTTTGTTTATCCTACCTTCTAATTGTTTGTAAGTAAATAAAATTAATTAGTAACAAATGATAATTATATTTGTGAACGTAGAAAGGAAAGACGCGTATTGAGCATCACCGGGAATTCCGAAAACCTTATTTGATCCTTATTTTTGTCGATCTTGATTACCAGGCTATATACATATACAAATCTAATGAATTTGAGAAATCAAAATCCATTTTAAAATTAAATAACTCCTAATTTGAAAAATTCTTATAAACTACTTTCAAACATGTTTTTATATAAACTCAAAAAATAATACATTTAAATTTTTAACCTATAAAAACTATATTTAGTATTACAATTTACGTATGAGTTATGTAATATCCGAAAACTGTGAAATTCAACGATATTCTAAATAAATATAAGAAAAAATAATTTAAGAATACAAATTTAAAATGTAGTTGACATACTTTATTTTTTCAAACATCTGATATAAATGTTAAAATGTATATATGTTACTCTCTTATTTTTGACATGGTTCAACAAATAATGAAGAATTTTAATTGTACAATATGGTATTAAGTTGTGTGAACTTTTTATTTCAATAAAAAGAGGGTTAACAGTATCCTTATATTCTTACGTGGGAACGCGGTTCATCAATATTTAAATAAAATTATTTATAATAGTGCACTAGTTATTAGAAATTTTTTATTAATATCTAAGCAAAAAAGAAATTTTCTTTTTTAGTTTTCATCTTTCTTAATTTTTTGTACATAACTAAATTAAATTTTTTTATGAGAACATATTTGACTTCTTCAAATAATCTCCCTTTTAAATTTATTTGCTCAATCACCCTACCTTTCTGTATAAAAAATAGAATAAGACAGGAGAGTGAAAATCAGGAAGTAAATAAATGAGAGTTGATTGAAAAAGGGGAAGAGAAGAAAAGAAAAGAAATATTTCTGAAGATGTAGACAGCAATTGAAGTCGATACAATTAAGAAAATATCATAATGAGAATATTCTGTGATACATTGAATTTCATTTGTTAGTATTAAATTAATACTTGAAGATGTTGATTCTCATAAAAATAATTTAAATGTCCATATTAAAATTCATTAAATCCAAAAATTCATTCAATTCATAGATGCATTTAATTCTAAACATAATTTCAAGATGGAATTTTGGAGCAAAATTTGCCAAAATTTTAGGCAGTTTTTCGCTATTTTTTCTTCATTGTTTGTAAACAAACAAAGTTTTCGATGCCAAAATTTTTGTCAATTTCTAAGCTTCTATTGTAGTAGAAACGCTTCAGCAATGTTTTTAATTGATATTTTTAGTGAAATGAAATGTTTTCATTATGAAATAAAAGAGAAATTCTAAATTTTAGAAAATATTTTTTGCATCATTCGTTCGTTTGCTTCTTTTCGTCATTCTTTTCGTTTCTTTCGTTATTTTCGTTATTTTCGTTATCTTTCGTTTTTTTGCATCTTTCGTTGAAGCTGTTTTCCCCCTGAACTATGATTTTTTGAAATTATTCAAACTTGAAAAAGTTTGTTAACGAAAAACTTAAATGACATCTTTTAGTTAAATTTTAATGCTCCTCGATATAAAAGAGGATATTATAAGACTAATACAGGCTTCATTTCTCATCATTTCAGCTTAAAACCTGAATTATTTTGATTTTATTGAAAAATTTATTTTCAAAAACGTGTTTTGAAAATTTCGAAAATTCAAAATTTGTTCGAAAAGGGGTGTGAAAACACATTTGAAATTGTTTTTACAACGGTCAAAATTTCGTGTGAAACTACCCTGCACAGTGATCTGAGTTGGTTAAAAAATGTTCACTTTTAAAAAAAGTGTCAATTTCAAATATCCTAATGATCTATACTTTATTCAATATATAGATGCCTGAAGATTATTCTATCAATTTATTTTCACTCG
>JACWBX010002890.1:22554-35425 GCA_014622435.1 Polypedilum pembai
CCTGATCTGACGAGTGTATTCAAGTAAAAGAATAAATACTAAAGATATATAATGAAGAATAACAAGCTAAATAGCAGTAGAAACGATTTTCAAGATTTTGTCAACAATTCTTTCAAAATGTTTAAAACTCTCCAATCGCTTTTCATCTCTACAAATTCCAATTTGTGTTACGTATAAACGCTCTTTTTCATCATAAATCGTTGATTTTAAGCAACAAAGAATGCTTTAAAATGTAAAGCATCAACTCTTTATGGTAAAAACCATTTTATGAGCGGTTTTAGTGTCTAATTAAGCTAAATTTTGCAAAAATATGTCGGAAAAAATATTTTTGTTACGGATAAACGCTTTTCAAAAATCCAATTTCAGACAAATTAAGGGCTTTTGGATGTCTAATCTCAATTTAAATGATGTAATTGTTGTTTTGACATCGATGAAGCTTATTTAGAACAAACAGAAATAACTAATAAGAAAGAAATTTAGAAAAGTAGAGATTTTGTAGAAAAATTCATTCAGAGAATTGCCCTGCATGAAAAATTGTGTTCACATTTGAAATTTTCCTCAAATTTCTATTGAAATTTTCTCTCAATTCGGGTGTCGATTTTACAAAATACATACTATTATAATCACGAACTGCAGTTTTCCACAATTTTTAATTTAATTTAACTTAAACTTAATTTATAAAATCAAATTATAAAGATGCTTTTTTGAATTTTATCTTGCTTTCAAAGCAAATTTGTTATAATCTAATAAATATAAGACGATAAAACTCAATTGGAAAATTTAGAGAAAAAATATAAATGTATTTATAAATATTTAGTTAATTATTTGCTTCAAAATTTCAACAGATTAAATCAATTAAATTAATCGATTTGTATGTGAAACAAAGGGATTTGAGAAATTGACATTTTTTTCAAAAGTATAAAATTTTTAATGTTTTGGATTTCTGTGGTATGAAGAAAAAATACTTTTGAAAAAGGGCAATAAAGTATTGTCAAAAATTCCTATTTAATACTGTCATTTATAAAAATTTCTTTTTAAACTTTGAATTTAACTAAAATTTTAAAATATCTTTTTTAAATTTATCAATAAAATTATGGATTTCATGTAATTTTAAAATTTTTTTCTACATTTTCAAATTCAAGTCATCAACCCTAAAATTAATACATAAAAATAACTTACGATCGTATGCAACACACATACATTTACAAGAGCTAACGTACTTTTTTAGTCATACATACAATACAAAAATATTTTTGACGCTTACATCAAACAGTTTTAACAGTTCGTTGTGTTAACTGGCATTTGCCAGTGATTTTTTTCTAATTTGCAAATTCTTAGTTTCAGAAAGAAATTAAGTGCGTTAATCTCAAGATTGTAGTTTAATATTATCGCAAACCGTCGATAATTATTTGTAGTGTCAATTGAAAATAAAGTATTACACAAAAAAGTGATAATTTTAATTAATGTGTGTGAATGAAATAGCTCGTTGAGTTTAATGTTTGCAAAAGTAGACAAATATAAGAAAGCAAAATGAGAAATCAAATATAATAAACATACTAGTAATTCAATACTTCTGATTTTAAAACAGAAATTTTTATATGTTATGGATAAATGAGAAGGGAGTTATATACGTTTCATAAAAAAATGAACTAAATCAATATTTAAAAATGCAAAAAAATTAAACAGCACGTATTACGGTCATTGTCAGAAATTTTTGTGAAGGAAAGGTGCAAAAAAGTAGAGAAAATTTTTAAAATACCTGAATATAAAGTGAAAGGAAAAAAGTTTTTACGAAAGAAAAGAAGTAATTAATTCCATTAGCATATATCAGATTTTTATGTTAGATTTAATAAATGTAAGTAAAAAATTCATGTTAATTTGGGCAAGGATATGCAAAATTAATCTTTAATTCTGGTTTAAGCATTTCTTATTTCGAAAACTATTTAACACATGAATAAGAAGCATCTAGATAACAAAATACTCATTACAAAAACCTAAAATTCAAAACTTTTTAAAATCTTCTTCTTCTTGTATTTTTATTGTTACTTGCTGAACAGAAAAAGAAAAAAAGAGAAAAAATCCACAGCAAAAATTTATTATGAACAGATAGTCCAAAAAACAGGTTTTAGTGCTCACACAAACAGAATTGTGTTGCTGAGAAAAAATATTTTCAATGCGATCCATAGAAATACAGTAAAAGTTCTCTTTTATAGAATGACATCAATGACGTCAAGGAAATTTTTGAAAAAATTTAGTTAGGTTTTAAATTTTGAATTTTTGGTTTTTTTTTGGGGTACGAAATTAAAATACTTTTTTGATTTTATTGTTATGGCTTTCTAAGACAGTGAATAAAATGTGGAAAGCTTTTAAATGGTTAAATAAACAATAATTGTTAGAATGAATCATAAAGTGGCGTTTGAATTAGTAATTAAGTGAAAATACAATTATGTACAAAAATAAAAAGTGCAAAAAATCTGTAAAATTTCTTCATACAATTGTTAAAAATATATTTTTTGAATTTTACTAAAAAAGCAATTCTTTGAATGAGCAAAATTTCGAAAAAAAAACTCATTTTACAATTCTTGTTCTACTCGTTTTTATTCGAAAATTCGAATTTAATTATTGATTTCAATTTTTCACTGCACAGTGAACTTTTTGACAAAAATTTGTTCATAATGGGCAATTCCACAAGTAAGCGAAACTTGAAAAATTGAGTTTTCTAGTTCTTTCTCTACTTGTTTTTGTTCGAAAATTTTTCGAATTCAATTTTTCACTAATCAAACTCAACACTCTCAATGAACGATAAACAATTAAACTGCTTTATGTTTAAAATGTTTTTAGGAAGGCATATCTTAGAGGATAACAAAGCTACTAACTGACGTTATTTTCTCCTAAAAATCGTTGTTTAAACATTATCAAAAGTAAATATCAAAATCAATAAATATTTTCAGTTAAATTCTTCTTATTAAAAATTAACTAGCAGAAAAGCGTTACTATATTCATATTCTTGTCCGAAAGGCTTCATACTCATTGAACGTAACTGATTTGAAGCCTCTAGGCTAACATCACAAACATTCATGTATCATTGTTGTTATGAATTCAAAATAAGAATTAAATAAATATTATATTATTATTATGGAAATTATCAAAAGTAATTCAATAAATCAAATCTTTATCAAATAAAACTCTTTTCCAATGAGATTTAATAAATAATAAAGCGAAATTTTGCAAAAAACTGTCTCGAAAAATTATTTTTGTTACTAATTGACGCTTTTCGAAAATCAATTTTTTGCCAAATCAAAGGTTTTTAGCAACTAAAAAATTGTTTATATTATGTATTCGTTGATTTTATTCAATGAATATGAGTTTAAAAGAAAGAAAATAAGGAATTAAAGGGAAAAATGAAAGAGTAGATTTTTGGAGAATTTTATCACTCACAATCGTAAAAAATTTCGAAAAATGCGATTTTACCGCCCTCTAAAACAATTTGAGACAAATTTAAAGATTAATGTATATGCATATGCAAATATCATAAAAAAATATAATAGGAAAACAGATAAGTAGCAGTGATAAATTGTTTTATTGTTAACATCTAATTTATTATGTGCGAATACGGATAGGCAAATGAATTCAAACATCTTTATCACCTTAGTGACTCGAAAAATAATCTCAAAATTAAATTTCACAAAGCACTGAGATGAATATCATATAAGAGATGACAACTTATCACTTTAATTATCAAGGTTTACACGTAGCAAAGATATATGCGTATACAAACCAAAATATTGCAGATATCTTAGCAAATATTTAAAGTCTAATGATGTGAACTTATTTTTATTTATTCATAACTTTAAACCTCTTTATTACATATATTCCAACTGATGTAACTTTGAAGCATATTTTGCAATTGAAATATCCCAAAAAATAACCAATAAGTACAGTTTCTTGTCAACGAATTATATATTGGGTAATTCAATTAAAAATGAGCCCCTTTGAAGTTGTCTTATACAAACATCGATTTCTCAAAAACTGTTTGATCAATTGACAAACGGTAAAAAGCACGTTGTTTCTATGACTTATGAGCAGTTTTCAAAATAGATTTGATTTCGATTCACTTTTACTAAATATTTTTAATTTGTCTCAAAACTTTTTGACGAAAATCAACATTTTCGCTCTGAAATTTCAACAGTGATTTTCTCAAAAGTTTTCGATTGACGAAAATTTGTTTGTCCACTATTAATAAAGTTTTTTGAGTACTTTCAAGAACCGTAAGCAGTTTTAATTTATCTTTTGTAGTTAAAAAGTTATGAGCGTTCAAAATAAGCATCTCAAAAATAGAGATTTTTTCTATATCACTCATATCTCTGTAATTACTCTACTAAATGTAAAGACAAGTTTTCATACTTTTTCATACATTTCTAAAAATTTTCAAAAAGTTTTGTTTACAATGTAAACAAACAATTTTGTTCCGCTGAAATCTCTTTAATAACAATATTCCAAACTCTTAATCTGTTTCTATTAGTTAGTTAGTACTTTAACAAAACTATTAAAACATTAGATACAGTCTAGATCTTTGTTATTTTAATTTTTTAAAGTACTAAAACCCAGGCGAGAACACTCGAAAAAAGATCACGAAAGATCATTAAATATCATTTAAGATCAAAAATTTTTGTTTTTGATAAAATAGACATATTTCTTTCAATAAAATGATTAAAAATGCTCAAGAAAGGCTTATGCTATCATATTTTATAATTATATAGCAGCATATTGCAGTTTAAATGCTCATTTAAGCAAAAAATTAAAATTTTCTTTTTTGTTTACATTTTTCAAAAGTTTTATATTTCAAAACAAAAATTCAAACTACATTTTTGCTTGATTTCTCAATGAATAAAACATTTTTACCAATAAAGAGAGCATAAACTATATGATCAAAGCTATTTTGTAGTTAAAATGAAAGAAAAATGAAAGAGTAGATTTTTGGAGAATTTTATCACTCACAATCGTAAAAAATTTCGAAAAATGCGATTTTACTGCCCTCTAAAACAATTTGAGACAAATTTAAAGATTAATGTATATGCATATGCAAATATCATAAAAAAATATAATAGGAAAACAGATAAGTAGCAGTGATAAATTGTTTTATTGTTAACATCTAATTTATTATGTGCGAATACGGATAGGCAAATGAATTCAAACATCTTTATTACCTTAGTGACTCGAAACAAACTACATTTTTGCTTGACTTCTCAATGAATAAAACATTTTTACCAATAAAGAGAGCATAAACTATATGATCAAAGCTATTTTGTAGTTAAATTTTGTCACAAAATGTACAAAATTACAAAATTTTGAAAGACGAAAGATCATAAAAGATCATTAAAGATGATTGAGTGTCCTCGCCTGGACTAAAACACAAAATAAGTAGAAATTTTCAAATTTTCTATTAATTTTTCTTAAAATTTTACCAAAAAAATTTTTCGATGTGCCACGGGAAGAACTTTTTTGTTCACAAGTATGCCACGAAGAAATTTTTGGCCTTCAGGTGTACCGCGACTGAAAAAAGTTTGGTCATCACTGTGATCAACGAATGATAAAATAAGCTGCAAAATGCAGTAAACCGTTTGAGTCTAGCTAGTTTCTAGATTAAGAAATCGGAAAAACAAAAATATTATAATCGGTTAATAACATATTGTAGCCAAAAAAAAATTCTGATTCATGCACACAAATGATTAATTCTTCAAACTTTTTAAAGTAGGATAAAAACACTATTTTTGAGACATTTGTTTAGATTTTTAAAATAATTTTTTTAAAACAATGTATGTATCGTGAAGATCAAGCGTTTATCTGATTCGTAATTTATCACAGATTATAAGACAATATTATACAGTAGATATTAATTGTAAGATACACCGCACATTTTTATAGTGTTAAATATTAACATATAATTAAGTGTAGTAGTGTAAGATTAAAATTTTAGAAATAAACAATCAAATGCAACTTTTGGTCGATTTAATCTATACCTGATGCAGATAAATTGACATTCATTATTTTTCCTATAACTTTCTATTGTTAGATGAAGCAGATGTTTTGCAACATGAATTGCATAAATTCTACATGTCTTTGTTGTAAAAACTAATATCAAGAATAATGCAAAAAAATTAAAAAAATTAATAGAAAAATCAATCAGAACATGTTTTTAAAATGTGTTATTTGATGAATTCTATCATATTATTTTAAACATATCTATTTATTATCAAATCGAAATAAGAAATGAGTTGATTTAGAAATTTAAAAGATAAAATTTTGCTTGTTACAACTATGTTAATTTCATATATACCATCATATTTTTTTACAGATAGACTTCATTGAAAAGAAATTCCATTAGAATTTTTGATAGCTTTTATAAAATTCAAGTGATAGTATATACGAAAATTATAATTTTTAGAAAAAAAAAAATTAATAATAAAATGGGCAATTCTTCATCACATCAGCCGCTTGAACGTGGCTTCACAAGAGGAACCTTTGGTGATATTAAAAACGTGGTTCGTACTTTTAAAAATTCTGAAATTATTGAGAACATTAAGATTTTGTTATAAACAGGAAATTTATTATAAATTTTATTTTTTTACAGAAATCTTCATCATTTAGATCAAGTAAACGATTTTCACCAAGGAAAATGGATCGTTTACGAAAATCTTTTCGCGATTCCTTCCGGCGTCGCAAAGATAGAGTACCAGAAGCATCAAAACCGCACTTATGGCAAACAGATGAGCAAGAAGTCCGTTCCGCTACTTGTGTTTTTCCTGTAAAATATCTTGGTTGTGTAGAAGTCTTTGAGTCCCGAGGAATGCAAGTATGTGAGGAGGCAATTAAAGTTTTACGAGTTAGTATAACCAAACAAAATTTGAACAATAAATATTTACAAACTTTATTTAAATTTTAGAATTCTCGACGACGACCCATTCGTGGTCAACTTCATGTTAGTGGTGATGGACTAAGAGTAGTAGATGATGACACAAAAGGGTTGATTGTAGATCAAACAATTGAAAAAGTGAGCTTTTGTGCACCAGATAGAAATCATGAACGTGGATTCAGTTACATTTGTCGTGATGGAACAACACGTAGATGGATGTGTCATGGATTTCTAGCGACAAAAGATTCTGGAGAACGTTTATCGCATGCAGTTGGCTGTGCCTTTGCAGTATGTTTAGAACGAAAACAACGACGTGATAAAGAATGTTCTGTGACAATGACGTTTGACATGAAAAACTCAACCTTTACTCGAACTGGTTCATTCCGGCAACAAACAATGATTGAACGACTTGTAGATCCGCCATCAGCAGTAATTGCTCCACAGACCAAATCTGCATTTAATCCTTTCGCTATCGAACGTCCCCATGCGACACCTTCGATGCTGGAACGTCAAGGAAGCTTTCGTGGTTTTACACAAATCGGTGCTCAGTCACCTTTTAAAAGGCAAATGTCGCTACGAATTAACGATTTACCTTCGAATACTGAGCGTCAGCGTGCTTTCTTAGATACAAATATATCACAAAGATCAACCGTTTCTCCAATTCCTGAAAATTCAATATCTCCACAGCAAGTTGACGTTGATACAGTAAGCGAATTGTGCAAAGAACTTAGTCAAGGTTTGCAGATGTTATCAAAAGATACGGAAAATTTTTTGAATTTTGAAAAAATAGCTAATGGAATAATTGGTTCTTCTAACCCAAATATTCCATCACCGCCATCATGTCCAACGTCTATTGTTGCTCCTTACCGTCCATTGGCAGCATCTTCCTCAATGCAAAACTCATCTATTCCTGTAGGCACAGCTACACCTTTCAAACAACAACCAGTAATATCACTCAAAAAGAATGATGTAAAGTATAGCAGTCTTATATCTTCAGCTGCTGACTTATCGCCCACACTTCCAGCTGTATCTGAAAATTTTCCGAGTAAACCCTCTGTTGCTGCGCCATCATCTCCTCAAAACGTAAATAAGATTTTTTTATTTGTCTATATTTTTATCATCTTATTTTAAATATAATTAAAATCTTTTTAGATTCTACGGATTCAAACAGCTGATCCTTTGCCAAATGCTGAAGAGTGGCTGACTGAAATTGTGAAACAAGCTTCACCTTCACCTAAACGAACTTCATCTTTTAATACTAGATCAAAATCTCTTGCTGATGTTGATCCTATTGATAATGCACTTACTGAATGGTCAAATACCCAATCCGTTGAAACAACACAAACAGACATACCATCAACAACATCATATCATAGTACTAACCCTTTTGTTTCACCTACCAATCAAATTCAACAATCATTTCAAGTTCAATTGTAAAACAAACGATTAAGCTAATACAATATATTAGAATATGCATAAATTTGCATGAAATCTTACTTATTAATGTTGCTTTAAATGCATGCTACACACAATTTGTGATATGAAAAAATATAAAAATATGATGTTATACTGCAAGTATTTATTCCGTGGCATGTCGATATGCGCATTGTTAAAAGAATATCAACATTATAGAAGAAGGAAATTTTAGTATTAGCCAATCGTTATGATGAAGCAATATAATAAAGTTGATTTGTTCATGAAATATCAATACAGTTTTTCCCTTATAATTATTATAAAAATTTCTATTTGCTTAATATCAATGATGTTGTTGTTGAGTTAAACTCAAACAAAAATGCTAGGAAAATTACAAAAGAAAGATTATGAAATATAGCATATGGGAAAGATCAAGGAAAAAAATAAGGAACTTTACTGTTTTTCTATTTTATAAAATAACTTCCGTAATAATCGTTACATAATGATTTATAAGCTTTAATTATAATACTTTAGTTTTAATAAAATTGACGGAAAACAAAATTTCTAATTGTTGCACACTGAATTGTCTACTCAAAAGTTGTTAATTGCTCAAAATTCACATTAAACGTCTTTATAGTTTTTTAAAAATTAATGCTCTTAAACTGCAATTCATAATCAAATAATTATAGATTAAAACAAATCAATTATTAATCTTGTAAATCGAGTTAGATTTGTACTAAAAATCAAATTATTTTGATGCGAGTATTAATGCTATTAAATGAACAATATAAGTCATGTTTAGCTTTGCTTTGTCGTAAACTAAGTTATTAATATTAGAGAAAAGTTTTTAAACTTACAATTGATCAATAGTAAAAGATCAAACAAGTTCTTCTTTAATACTTTCAAAAGCTACAAACATTTTAGTATGATTTTCAAAACGTAAACAAATTCAAAACAAAACATTTTGATCTTCAGTTCTATTTAATTCCATTAATGTAGCTTTGAAATAGATCGATTGAGAAACAACAGATAAATGTATTGAGCAAAATCAATACGAAATAGAGTATTCCTTTTTTTTAAACCGTCATAACTTTTAATTGACAGCAGCTATTTTCAATGTTAAATTATAGTACTAACTAGTACTATAGAATGACAAATTAACTTCTATTTTATAATATTTTAGTTTTGTAAAACTAGTAAAAAAATGTGCGTTCCTGACGGTAAAATTTTTTTGATCTTCCCCATATACATGTATTTCATACTTGGAAACATATATTTTTCAACTTTTATTTATTATCAAAAACTATTTTATATGAAAAGTCATATTTTGAGCACCAAACTTTTCAATTTTATCTACATGTATCCACCAAGAAATACAATAAAATTTATCATAGGTACTAACGAACCTTTCGTTGTTTGCTATTAAGTACTTAAAAAATAAGGAAAATAATATTAGATAGTTTTTAACTATCTATCTTGATGTAATTATAATGTGCAATAGAAATTTATCTTACTTTGATTGAATGCACTATTTTATTTTTAAAACCATAGTAAATATTCTTCTAGCAAAAGTACCAACATTTCTGCATTGCAAATATTCACATAGATGCTTGAATCTACAGTTTTTTGCCCATTTTTACTTGAAAACAAAATTGTTTTAAGTATAACAAAAAAGAAAATTATAACACAATCTTAGGTTAATTCCTTAGTAAACAAATCACAGAATAAATCATAATTTATTTTTTTCTTTAATTTGAAATGTATGAAAAATTTTGTCATTTGTTGAAAACATAAATTAAAACTCAAAAAATTAAAATTCAAAAATTTGTTATTGAAAGAGAGTTTGAACATAGGTATTATATTATCATTATTGTAAATACAAAATAATTTCAAAATATATAAATAAAATGTAAAGCTTTATAAAGAATTCGAGAGACACGCTAAAAATAGTAGGAAATTCTACTTAATAAAAAAATACATATCATAATTTTAGATCCACAATTAGAAACTTCATATTTGAAAACGAAAATAACATTAAACAATGAGAAGTTCTTTTTTATAAATTAATGAAAGTTAACGATTGTTTAATAAGAAAGTTTGCGAAAGTAATTATAAAAGATTGGTTTAAATGAATATTTATCTATGTATGATAATAAAAATAAGAAAAAGCATTCCAATGTCCAAAAGTCTCAAACGTTTTATTTTTAAAATTATATTTTCTGTAACTTTCATAAATATTAAACATATTTATATTTATAATATTGCCTTGTTTATAACAAACCAATAAAAACTGATAAAAATTAACTCTTAATGTGTAAATTCATTTACCTGATCCATTTTTTTAAATCAATTTTTTAACTAAAATACGAAATTTTATTAGATAAAACTTATTTAATTTTTTAAGAATTTTCAAAGAAAACAAATCGTTTGAGTTAGTGTATTGAAGAGACCAACATAAAATATTTATGAATAAATTAATTTAAAGCGCTTAATGTGTTTAAAGAAAAAATAAAAAATTAATGTAAAATTTAAATTTTTAAATTTTCTCCTTTTTTCAGTTAAAGTTGAATCTAAATGAAAAATACAATGAGTTTTTTTTCCAAACGGGAATATTCCCAGGAATTCTCGTTCCCGTTTTCGACAATCTTAAGGAAATTTCCGGGTGGTTACATTCTTAGGTATCTTAGGATTCTTAGCTTGTACAACCGGACGCATAGTTTACGCACTGTTTTTTAAAAACAAATCTTGAAAAATTTAACCGTTAAAATTTCTGTTGCACCCCCCAGGTATCAACCATACAAGTATGAAAAATTTAGAAAGCTTTTGTAGAAATTTTTATCTTTTGCTAATTTTGAAAATTGTTCATATATTTTCTTAAATAAGGGCCTTGGTATTATCAATCGGTCTGTTAGGAGCTCCGAAAGTCTAACGGTATGCAACTACCTACGAGTTTTCAAAATTATCTGAATTGTCAAAAGTTTGTTAAAAATAATTCTGAAAAATTTCAGTAGTATTTTTGAAGTAAAATAAGTTGTTTTGTTCATGAATTAGACTTCAATTTATAGTATTTAGTTTTAAACTTTTAATAAATTATTTTCAAAAACGCGGTTTAGAAATTTCAAAAATGTTCTAATAATAGTACACAATAAAAATTTCAAATCTTAACGGAAAAGATTCTCGATTGATAATACCAAAACAGAGTTGTTATATAGACGGTCTATATTTGTCTAGGTGAATATTTTCAAAAAGTTCCGCTATGAAAATTTTAGATGGCGCTTCAAATCGATCTAAGCACCACCTACAATTTTCATAGCGGAATTTTTCGTAAATATTCACATAGACAAATATAGACCATCTAACAACTCTGTACCAAAATAAGGGCAATTCTTTGAATAAATTTTCCACAGAAAACTCTACTTTTGCAAATTTCTCTCTTATTACTTGTTTTGGCTCAGATAAATTGAATTAGAAACATGTCAAAACGATGAATACATCATTTACGACTAGTTTTAGAAATTTAAAGTCTTTATTTTGATTAAGGACAATTCTATGAGCTAATGGAACTCAAAAAAAGGATTTTACAATTCTTTCTCTACTTCTTTTTGTTCAAAAAATTTTCAGTTTCAAATATTACCTGATAATTCATATTTCTATTAATGAATCATATTCTACATTAATTTAACAATTATGATTTGTCCTTTGAAGAGAAAAGTATAAAGAACTAACAAGCGAAAATGCTTTTCTAGTTTTTGTTCAAACAAAACTTTCAAAACTCTCCAATTGCTTCTATTTTCTACAAAATCTAATTTCTGTTAGCGAGAAACGCTATAATATATATAATAAATATATAATAACTAGTATGGAAGATAAAGCTTGCGTTTCTTTGCGAATGCAACCTATTTTTCAAGAAGATATAATGAGTTTTGAAGAGAGTTTTTTTGCGAATATGTCAAAAAAACAAAACTTTGTCACAGCAAAGTTGAATAGCAAAATTTCACGTTAAGTTGTCAGCTGTTTAGTTTAGTTACAACATTTAGAACTGCTGTAAATATATCAAATCAAAGCTTGTTTTCAAATGGTTCTTTAAATAATAATCCTAATGACCTAATCAAAGTTACAAAAAATTTGCATCGAAATTAACTATGGATTTATTTACTTTAAGAATATGAAAATATGATGCGTGAATCTCGTATTATTCAAGTTTCACAATGATTTAAATTGATTTAGATTTGAAAATTCATTATTTAAAGCAGAATATATTTGCATGAAAATAACGGTCAAATGGAATTTGAAATTTAAAAAAGATATAGAAAGTACACGACCACGGATCGGAGTACTTAAGCGCATTTTTGTCGCCGCAGATCAGTGTTTATTAACAAATCACAAAATTAACAGATTCGTTTCTAATCAGAAGCTTCATTTAAAATAAATTGTTTTAAGCAAATAATCAATAAAAAGAATTACTTAGTCTTTTAATGCAATTCAGGTTTTCAAATTCATATCGAGGATATCTTCCATGGTTTTTAAATTTGAAATATTAGGATT